>JAMKCH010076852.1:0-14157 GCA_023653785.1 Ophioderma brevispina | reverse complement strand
ATGTGAAGTGGGATTTTTGGAAAAACAGCAAAAGGTAAAACTTTGAGCATGTCGCTTTATTTTGCAAAAAAGTCAAGTAATCCGTTTATCACCTAAACTATAGAGAGGCGTCCTTCATTCCTTATCCGGGATGTCCTTTGGTTGAGAGTACCTGGGAGATTGCTGGTTATCTATTGTTAATGTTTGGTTGTGGTTTAGTGTTGTGTGGAGGAAAAGCATGTAGTTAGTTTTAAATCATTGGAGAGAAAGTTGTGTTTAGTCGAAACCAGTCGTGATTTTTGCGAGTCGTAATTTCCTGTTGTTAAAAAGTGCATTAATGTAGGGTTTGAAAGAAAAATTGTTTGTGTCATCTGCAATAAGATTAGTTTTACGTGTGTAGAGGATATTGTGATGTCATTCAGTAAATGATGAAAAGTAGGGGTCAAAGATTGCGCCTGGCGGGCGCAACTGTAATGGTTTGATGGATGATGCGGTGGAATGTACATAGACTGAATGTGAGCGGTTAGTTAGGTAACTCATGAACCACTCCAAGGCTACTCCACGGACCACCGTAATGATAAGCTTGTGAAGAAGAATGTTGTGGTCAATGGTGTCGAAAGCGAGAGATCCAGATACCCCCATAGTGTGGAGTTATTTTTTAGAGCAAGGTTGAGGTTGGTTGTTAGTTCAAGGAGTGCCATGTAAGTCGAGCGTTTGGGCCTAAAACGTATTGTTCATCGACAAAAATGTTGTGCTTGTTGAAGAACGTAGACAGACGTGTGTACATAACTTTTTCAAGTAGTTTGAAAAAGATGGAAAGAACAGAAATGGCCTGTAATTTGCCAATGTTATGTTGCATCTTTGTCTTTTGACTTTGACTTTTGGCTGATTTGAGGTGATTGGGGAAAGTTCCGGTGAGAAGGATTGTTAAATAGTGCATCAGAGGCGAATGATGTATCATATGATTTGGTAGCAATCCCAGGAATCTATCTTGCGGTACCGCAATTTACCAGTTTTAAAGGTGGGAAGGGGGGAAGGGAAGAAAAAGGAAAGGGATGAATAACCTTCATACACCCCCTGCACGGGAAAAATGAGGTGAATGGTTGTTTGGTAGGTTTTGTTAAATAGGTTATATGAAGGTGGAACTTGTTAGCTAAGTTTGCCAGGTTAGTGAAGTGATCGTTAAATGCATTAGCTATGTCAAGAGGTCAGTGATATGCTTATTATATGAGTGAAAGGTCAGGGATTTGTTTAGTGGATACCGTCCTACCTAGAATGTTGTTGAGGAATGTCCAAGCGTTGGGAGACCATTTTTAAGTTCTGAATTTGTTCTGTGTGTGTTTTTATTGCAAATACGAATAATATGAGTTACTTTGTTTTTGTTTATTGTTTGTATATTGGTGTTTGGTTGCTGGTGTGTTTGTCTTCAGGTTGTTTATAGAGGCCGTGCATGTGTTTGATTGACTTGGAAATTGATGTTGTCATCCAGGGCTGCTTAAGGTTACGATTTTTTAGGGTCTTCTTTTGTAGGGGAAATGATTCGTATAATGTTTCGTATTAAGTTGCAATGAAGTTGTTGTACGCTCTGTTTCGGGTCATTTCTGTGAGTTCATGTTCCCATGATTCAGTGTTGAGTCTACGGTTGAATGTGCGAATGTTGTGACTTCGGTAGTCACGTTTATTGATGTTGGTTTGGTGCATGCTTATGCTTAAGTATGTAATGAGGAATATTGGTTAGTGATCTGTAGTGTCAGTGACAAATATCCTGGTGTGGAGTCTGCGTGGCTGTGTTATGCGTAAATTCTTGTAGGTCTGTTAATTTTAGGGATAGTGATGTGTTAATAAAGTCATTAATGTGTGAGTAATTGAGAAGATTGATATTAACGTCACCGACAATATAGACATCACGGTTGGTTTTTATTAGTTCAGTGAGAAGCTTCATTCGTAGCATTGTTAAATTTTGGATGGTGTGTTCTGCAGTCTGTCAAATACTCCCGACGTATGTTTGGGTCTATTATTGGTGTTAATGGTGAGTTCGATGAAAGGTGAGTCGAATTCTGGTTATGGTGTTGTGTCGATGATTTTGTATGAGACGTGATTTTTTATGTTAGGAACAAAAAATCCCCTCCTCTGCCGGTGGAGTGCTCCTGGAATGTACGTGAAGCCATTAAAGTGAGGTGGGGACTGTATTAGTGCCATGTTTCTGAACATGCTAAGACAGAGAACGAGTGGTTGAGGGTGATCAGGTAGTTTAGTGATTCTTCATATGATTTTGTGATACTACGGCAGTTGAAATGGAATGTGGAATGAGGTAAGTGGTGACCCTGGTGTCACTCGCCCTTCACACATGGATGAATTGGAATCCGGTATTGCTACTTCAACCAGGAAAAGCAGTAGGCCTTGGACAACATCTCTACTGAGCAACTAAAAAATCTTGGCCCAGTAGCAAAGGAATGGCTTCTTGTGCTCTACAATTACTGCCTCATTTCCCACAGATTCCCAAAGACCTGGAGGAAAGCAAGTTATGGCACTCCTAAAGCATGGGAAGATCCATCCAATCACAGAGCTACAGACCTATATCACTCCTGCCATACCTACAAACCTTTGACGTCTCTTGCTCACTCGTATCGACACCCCCCTGTGATAGACGAACACCTCATACAGAACAAGCAGGTGTACGACCATGGCAAATCGACAACAAAGCCAAGTACTCAAACCTGTAAAAAATAAACACATGAGGATGGTTTCGAGAAAGGGTATGGTAACAGAGCTGTGTTCGTTACCTATCAGCAGCGTATGACACTGGACATTACCAAGGACATCCGCTTGAATGAGTATCCGAGGATTGCTGGCAAACCAGGATGTCTTTGTTCAGCTAGGAAGCGAAGAAGAGCCGTGGGCGTAGCTAGAATGTCTACCACACGGGAGTGTGCTTGCAACCTCTCCTGGTCAACATATATACCAACGACAACTCAGGGAGTGCAGGAACCTGTGTTTTTTTATGCAGACGGGGAATCTTGGAATAGACGCTTCCAGATGCCGACTTCACAGTGGTTGAAGAGAGACTCTCCTTTGGATGAACTCACTCCTATTATGAGGAAACCACCCTACGTGCCAAATCCATCTAAGACACAGATGTGTGCTTTCCATCTACGCAACCGTGAGCCAAACGTCAGCTAAAGTTACCTGGTCTGAACTCCCCTGCGAGCCGTGATAACCCTGTCTACCTAGAGTTACTTTGGAACCGCAACCTCTCTTATAAGACCCACATCGAGAGACGAAGAGTAAAGTATGCATGCAATAACATCTTGACAAACTCACTGGCAAAGATGGGGTGCTCGCCTATACCCTAAGATCGACGGCACTTGTCGTGTGCTACTTATGTGCAAGAGTATGCCTGCCCTGTATGGATGCTCGTCCAAACACAACGAAAACTTGTACATCCTGCAGGAATGCTCCACCAGACATCCGCTAGTGTAGCGAGCATGCAAGAGCGAGCTGCCAAGTATCTAATGTGAAGCACCTAATGGCTGGCAGATACCTGTGCCATTTTGCCTTAAATCCAGAGAGGGGGGGGGGGGGGGGGGGGGGGGGGGGGGGGGGGGGGGGGGGGGGGGGGGGGGGGGGGCTTTTGGTGAGTTTTTAAGCCAACGTCAAACCTTTGAAAAAAGTCTCTAAGGAGGTCAAGAGAGCGCCTGGTGGAAAGAAAGACTTGCTATCAAACAAGTAATCTATCGTATTGAACCTGGTGAGAACTTCACGTGGGCTGAATCCTCTGGGCTGAATGGCGAGGCCTCAATAGATGAGAACCAGAACTGCCTATCTAGGTTTCCTTGCAGAGGTGGGCTATCTGGAAGCAGATCAGGATACTACCGTGGTTGTGTAACAGCATCACAGACAATGAAACACCTCTTGGTCTGCCCACTGCTGAAGCAACAATGCACAAATAAGGACCTTGCGGAATCAGTGAAGGGCAGCCAGGCGTTGTACCATCTCTGGCTGGATCAGATTGAGAACCACAGTGTTTGGCACGATACGAAAGGGGGGAGAAGAAGAAGTATCTCTATAAAATGTTCTTATACAGCTGATAAAGTTCATCGGACTGGTATTGAAGATATTCAAAAGAGATTCGTGTGGACTAGTCCAAATAAAAACCACTACTGTTGAGTGTAGCCTCACTAAAGAGTTGTCTTTATCACCACAGAGGTGGAGTGACGAGCTTGTATAAAACTTCGTTGACTGTTGCCAGTAACAGAGTGCCATTTTTTCTCAGAAGATCGTCAAATACGTGACGTTATTGCCCTCGTTTCCTCGTCGTGGTGCGCTGGTGCCCTCTTTGCCCCATCTGACTCCTCCCAATTGATGACTTTTTTGTCCCAATTATGGTTTTGTAAAAAATGGCTGATTTGTAGACGGGCGACTGGAAGACTTTTATACTAGGCCCTGTGTGGAAATAAGCGTTGCCGTAAATCTTTTTACTTGGAATCTTTTTTATCTATCTAACGGCCGCAGGCCGAGATTGCTGTTCACCTTGTAGCGCCAAATATCCCTGTTGTCTTAAGTTGGGGAATGTTAGAGGATCCTGATGGATGTCTCGGCAATCACATCAATGTAGTTAATTTTTTGGCATGGTAACTTCCAACAGGTGACGTATGAGACTACTTTCCTCAATCGCACGATGACAGTGACAGCAAATCGTGACGGCGTTGGGCAACAGAAATGAAATTGGATGGAAATCTCAAGAATGTCTGTGCTTTAGTCTTGTGCTCACGCAAGGATCTGTTTTGAACTCGCATAAAGAGCTTGGTGTAGGTGCATCCAGTCTATCCTGTAGCTCTTTCTATGGTCCATGCAGGTCTCAGTCCATATTAACAGGATACTTTCTACACGGCTCTAAAGATTCAGTGGTTGAATGGAATATCAGATTACAGATAATGGGTACTTTATTGGAGGCATTCTAAGGTTGTCCTTTGCGTGACATGAAGTCTTCCTGCGGTCGGCAACAAGGATCTGAGATACTTGAAAAGTCCTTGCAGCTCTTTTGAGTTGGAACCACTGTATGCAGGATAGGTTGATGATAATTTCATCATTGACAGTCATATATTCGTCTCTTGGCATTTGGGCCAGACTCCATTCATGTCTAACCAGGGCTATACATCGCCACTGAGTGGCAGACCTGTACGGTAAATAGTGCCAGGACTTACATAATTCCATGTGAGCGACAAGTCGCTGTAATTTTTCCTGTCGTATTTGAAGCCAAACACTGGCAAAAAGTGCGGTAATCCCCAAAAAAAATAGAATTCCAAATTTTGGAGAGATGGAAATATGGTGATAATCTTGGACTGATATATTGTGGGATATTAGTGTCGTCGAGGGACGTATTTAACCTTGCGTCTTGAAATGCTGCGACAAAACTACCTCCAGAACTAAGACGATTCCATAGAATCTATTACCTGAGGATTTTTAAGTGTGACTTTGCATGCTGTCATTCTGAAGTCTTCGCTGTGAGGACATATCATCGTGAACTCCAACGCTTCTGTTAACTGGGAATTTGTAAATATATAGTAAGTATAATTATATAAACTGATGTAATTTTATTATATGTAATTTTGTTCTTGAGGCAATCTGATTAAATCAGTAATCGGTGGTAGATTACAAATTTTATTACCACTGTGGCACAACGTCTCTTTGTCTGTATTTAACTGGATTGTCTGACTTTGATGTCCATGAACATAACAGTCCAAAGGCTAGGCATAAAGCATTATGGTATTATTTTTCATTAAAAATGCCCCCCGTCACAATGTAATCGAAAGTAGTATCATACTTTTGTCCCTGATTTAAAAATTGAAACGAATCGCTTGCTATATCTTTGAGTTCACAGAATCAATATGGCTGAAACTTAAACAATCCTATTGTCTTTGTGGCTTTGAACGGTATTTACGTCATAGATTAAGGGATTTATTGGTATGAATCTATCGGCACATATTATATCATGACATATCCCTAATAAATGACCAGATGTTTTCTTGGCCATTGAGTATTCCTTGCGAAAAAAAATCAGATTTATTCCGAAAATGTACACAAGTGTTACAGCAATCACGGCAGATACCAGAGTTCTTACCTGTGGTATATTACAACGCGCATGCAATACCGAAACAGTACGCCAGCGAAAATATATCCACGCGACTTCAGCTAGTTTGCACAAGCCTCCTACTTGTGAACCTCGGTGAGCACACAAAGGCTAGGAGCAGGAAGTGTCGTTTAGAATTTTTATTGCAAAAAAATACACTTTTTAAAACACTCACAGTGATGCGAAAAATGTAAAGAGGGGGGTTTTACATGTAGATATCGTTGGGATAACCAAAGGTTTTAGTTGGCCTAAACACTTACAATCCATGAAAACGTGACATTTTAAAAGGGTAGGGTAATATGACAGTTTTATCGCGTCGCAATTGTAACCACGTAATGATCTCTATACAATACCACTGGGCCGTAAACCCCCGCAGCGCGCGCAAGGGTGTTAAGCACTGCTAGACTAAACGGGTAAGGGTATTAGCGGCTGATATGTTTCAGTTGTCGACTTAGGGAACCCTTGTTTCACATTCATGCGAGAACAATTGAATATTAATTATTAATAGAACATATACAGATGTTGAATCTTAAAAAGGATTTGATTATGGGAATAACCGCCAATTTTTGGAAAAAAATAAAGATTTGATGACCGTCACGGCATCATTGATTGGTTTATTATTATTGCGTGGGGACCCATTCAAGTAAAATTGACGTACGTATCCCTACATTGGGAAACAAAACACAACGATTATCGTATCGTACAGTCGTTTTGAATCAGTAGGGACAAAAGGTAGATTTTTTTGTACTGTTAGACATAATACACGGTGTTGTCTTTGGGAAAAAAAATAATAGCAATTGGGGCACAGAAGGTCATGTAAAGACCTTGATTAAACATAGTCGGATTTATACATATCGGTCGCCCCCGAATGAGCAAACTGATCTGATACCGACAAGTGATGGTTACTGACACGTGACACCAAAATATCTCTCGTTACAGTTTATGATGTATCAAACGGCAAAGCAGCAAGCAATTCTGTATCTCTGTTGTCGATCAGCGTAATCCCGATCAAGACTTGAGACCTATACATGTGGCTTCTGTAAGTCGGGTAGGACACGATCTGCTCGGGATTGGGCATTGTGGGATTTCCAAACGGTAATTAATTTGTGGAATTGCTATGTGCGTTTACTGTGGCAGTCTCGTTCCCAGTGACATTAAAAAATCATCTCTAAAACTTTGTTCAAAAGATCTTAGAAAATATCATGATAAATTAAAGAAAAAAAAAAAACATATGGAAGTCACAGCAATCATGGTTCTGTTACATTCCTGTGCATAAACTAAAAAACTCAGAAACTTTCCCTGCAAAAGGAAGTAATCTCTATCAAACATAAGACCCTTTGAACATACGCGCCATGGCTTAAAGAGCTATGGGCTCTGTAGCCATGCGCACACCGATACACGCTAAATATCAAAACAACCAACAGGCCCTATTATAATTATATACACCCCAAAAAACCATTGCACTCTGGATGCACAAAAGAATTGTATATTAGATGAATGGAGAAACGGGCGTAACACTGGTCTAACGAACACAATCATTCCAGAGACCTGTTTAACAAATGTTCTATCTCGGGTGCCTGATTTAAGGACATGCCATCCCATACACGCGCAAATACCATGGAGCTCAATGAATTGCTGATTTGTCGTCTGTTATGGCGTTATCCAACGTTCTAATGGAAACAATTTTGATAAATGACCGGCTCTTAACACCACTGCTGGGCTCTTTTGGATGACCAAATATGGCCGTCAGAGCTCACTTTCGAAGCCATGTTTCCAATCCATATGTATAGAGATCAGTGTTCGAAACCCGAATGCGCGGTTCAGCACTCTACTACTTAAGCCAACTGTACCGAGTAGCGCTTCTTGTATGTTGAAGAGGTTCCTTAATTTTATTTTTAAAAAATTATATTTCTCCAAGAATCCCGGCTCATTTATACACATTAGCAAAATGTATGCCATTTTTAATAAATTATATATTTAAGATTGATTCTACATCAAAATTGCAATTTTAAAATTTTGGGTGTTTTTAATTTCAATGTTCAAAAGTAAATGCGAGTATAGTCTTTTACAAGCAGAATGGACTAACCACCGATATATTTCATTGGTGTGAAAGCGTAAAACATGGCTTGTGGCAAAACGATTAGCGTAATAAAAAATAAACATGGCCGGCTCGTTCTTAATTCGTCTACTGCTTCGAAAGTTAGCATGAAATGGATTTGTTTTTTCGCAAGAAGACTCCAATGAAAACCATGAAAACCATATGGTACGTCATATTAGGGATATTTCATTTATGCGAATAGATATACCAAGAAATCCCTGTAAATAGTTTTCTGTAAATGGCAAAACTAGAATTTTTTTTCCAAGATGAACATAATGAGATATCCTTGTTGAATTGCAAGCTTTTTTAAAAAATTAACTGTACCAAGGATGTTTTTATTAATTTCACCCATTTTTAGATAACTTATACAATGAACCTATCCCGGCTACATGTCCATTGCCGTTTAGGGAACCAAATCATACACAATAGGGACGGGCGTTTTCCGGTTCTGCCGGTTCCAGGCGGTTAATTTAATCCGCTCAATATTCTGAAACCTTTAATCCGATTTTTTTAAGTAATTCAGCAACTCAATGAAGTAATTGAACCGGGCGGAACCGGCAGAACCGGAAAACGCACCGCCCAGTTGAGTATTGAATTGGTCCCTACTCCTTAGGCCTAGAGGAAGAATTTGTAATAGTTCATAACTTTATTGAAGCATTTTAGGATTCAATTCCCTTATGTTGACCCTTGACCTCAGTAACTCATATTGCCCACAGGTGCCAGATGGCACAGGTAGATTCTTCCATCGAACATCCTGGTCTATATTTTTAGCAATAAAATTGCATAGTACCACTTTAACGGTCTTCTTAGGTATATTAACTAATCGTGTCCTATCTGTAAAGGTGAAATTACCAATAAAAATCTGCAGTCTCTAATGTAGGTTTATCGCTTTTCATGCTTACAACATGCGTTCGATCTTGGTATGTCCCGAATTGAGTTAAATTAAGTTTAAAGGATCCAGCGCTTGCAAAATAAAGTGCGAGTGTGGTGTTCGATTTTGCGTTGTAACCAGAATCTGTCACAACTTTTGAATCTAGTCGATGCGACAGGTTCCTTCTATGCTGGTGTTTGTTGTCTCAATCGGGGGGGAGGGGAAAACAGTGTTAATAATAATAATTATGTAAATCATAATCGTCTGTTCCCACAAAATAAAACTGGCACATTTTCTTGAAAAAGAATAATAACAATGTCATTCAATTTCATTTCCCCAATTATCAGTGACTTTAGGGGGATACGCTAGAATTCAGCAAACAATGGAGGTTTAAGATTATTCAATAACCGGCCCGGTATGCGGTGTTGTAGCTTGTAAAAAACACTTCAAATTCCCTTTCTCTGGGTGTGCAGGGACCATGTGATAGTGTCGCGAAGCTGAAGAGATTTCAGCTGTTACGCTCTCCATTTAGACTGCGTACTTTTAGGACCAAAATACTTAAACTCCATTCCAATAGTAAAATATTGAGCTTCTATAGTGGCGTGTTCAATTAACTTTGGCCATGGTTTCATCATTTAGTCGAAAGGAAGAACATGAACAAAAATTATAAGAGAATGTTGTGGGCAAGCTTTGACCTAACAACTTGTGCAGAACCAAAATCCGTAACTTATCTGCGTAATTAATGTTCTATCAAGTTACCGCCGTTTTTCAAGAGAAAAAATTAGTGTCAACGACCTATATATATGTACCATGTGAGTATTGTGAGAGAGGACGGGTATTTGTCACTCAACCCGGATCGTGGAAAGGTGGTGGTAACACCTGGCTATATTACAATGGCCCTACATACCAGGCCCATCGTAATATCTTTAGCTCATGGGTAGCTGAAGTCTATACATATCATTGGTTTCTTTTGATATTTGGAAAAAAGAATTTCTGAGGTGACATGTTAATATTTTAACAAAAATGGCTAGTTTTCTTGCGGGGGAACAGACAGTTATGTGATCGTAATAATTATTATGAATGTACACTGGTTTTCCCTTAGCCCCCAGCTGGGGACTACAGAATTTGTTATACAGTTGGGTATTTCGTCTACGCTCCACAGTCTAACTGGTTGCCTGGCTGACAATAACTGCATAAGGGGGCCCATTTTTCGGCCGGCGATTCTAAGGCTGCTATTATATATTATTTATAATATATATATAAGTTTTCTATGATGCACGCGAGTGAAACAATTGCAAACTAAACGAGAGTAAAGAATAATTAGCTGACTGAAGCGGTATTCGAAACGGCGACCTACGGAGTGCGAGACCAGTGCCTTACCATCTGAGCTATTCAGCCCTTGGTTGGCGTGTTGATCCCCTAAATTGCTAGCTATCATTTTACTCTAAACGCTAACCGTATTAGAGGTACGGCCGGATCAATAGTGATGAACTCCATGAAAATTTAAGTAAACTGAGGAACAGAAATGGCAAACGACATTCTGTACATTACTGGATCATATTCAGGCACGCTGCGAGAACACTTAAAAAATAAACGAGAGTAAAGAATCTTGGCTGGAAAAAAAAAACCCGGGATTCGAAACGGGCGACCTCTGGATTGCGAGATCAGTGCTCCTACCAACTGAGCTATTCGGCCCTTGTGTGGCCGTTGATCCCCTAATTGCTAGCCATCATTTTAATCTAAATCAGCTAACAGTTTATATGTACCGCCGATCAATATTGATGCCACTCCATGAAATTTGAAGTAAACTAAGGAACGAAAATGGGAAACGACATTCTGTTACATTAGTTTACAGTACATATAATACTGTTAGTGATTAGAGTAAAAATGATGGCTAGCAATAGGACAACACACGGGAGGAATAAATGAAAAAAAATTAACTGGAGCATACTCACCATCCTTACAGGGCCAAAAGAGCTCTCACTATTTAGAATAATCAGAAAATCAAAAAAAATATTAAAAACAAATGTTAGCTATGACTGTCTTGTAACCGGTTATAGCTATCCCAACATACCACGCAGTA
The DNA here is from genome assembly GCA_023653785.1 of Ophioderma brevispina. Taxonomy (NCBI): domain Eukaryota; kingdom Metazoa; phylum Echinodermata; class Ophiuroidea; order Amphilepidida; family Ophiodermatidae; genus Ophioderma; species Ophioderma brevispina. The sequence continues at coordinate 2,996 of JAMKCH010076852.1, read as the reverse complement.
TAAGGTTGAAAACAAACCTAATGAAGATCAATCTGCTATTTTCGTCATTTTTTCCATACACTTTCTCAACATGTAATGAATGTGAGATCATATCCTTGAACAATGGTGTTTTTCCTTTTTTGTCATTTACCATTTGGAATAAAAAAAATTAGGCCAAATTTCAACAGCACTTCACTTTAGATTAATGCTGCAAAGTTAGAATATTTTGGCCTCTTGTGGATGGATCACTGATAGTGCTTTAAATAAAGGAGGAAATTTTTATACAACATGTAAACTTTATTTGATATATGTTTTCCCAGATAGTAACATGTTAGGACATTTCTCAAACATTACACAGAAAAAAGGAGATGTAGAGTTGATTGAGGGGAAGTGGAAAGGAGGTTGTCAATTCTTCTTTTGAACGTTGCAAGTAGTGGACAGCCAGTTAGTACTGTCTGATTAAAATTTTAATGGATTAAAAAGTCCAATGCAGCTAGAGGCACCTGAATAAATAGGGATGTTCTTGTAATTATATGCCTCCGGAAAAAAATAGCTTACAGAGGGGTGTGTAATTTAAGCTGGGCTTGAGAGAAAATTTGTTATCCTAAAAAAATCTCCTCCTGTCAATTTAATTACAACCGGATATACCGATTCTAATTAAGAAATCGCAATCTTTTATGACAAATACGTACTACGTACTTTTGAGCATTTACTATCGCTATGGGATCCGGTAAGTACGTAATCATTTTTCTAAAATTGAAAAAAAAGTGGCATAAATTGAAACCAGTGTTTGAAAATCTCAAGACTGGAAAAATACCTAAAGGCATTGTGGGGAAATGGAACCGACCGTAAGCATTGCGCCCCGCTATTGCGTGTTCACTTTCGTGTTTGTGAGCACGGAAGTAAAGCCCGCTACCCTCTGATGCAAAAACATTCATAAAACCCTTTGTTTTTTCGGATATATTTGAGATTAGTTTCATTTTACACATTCTCTATGAGCCACTGATAACGTTGATCTCTCGCGCAGTAAACCAATTTTAGATCATCTCTTTTGCAGCCTATGACACAGACTACCCGTGAGAAATACTACTTACAGGAGCACCGTAAGTATTCCAAGTATAATTTACGTTACTAACACTTACTCAACACAACGAATAAACTTCTTCGTAACAATTACAAATGAAAGCGCCGCTCGTTAAAAAATCTTATTTCTGAATGGTGACGTCATATTTGTGGATACAGGGTTGGGGAGAATTTCGGAAATTCGGGCAATGTGTGTTCATGACGTTCCGGGCGACTTCTTATACCTCCAGGTGGTCAAAATTATAAGCGCAATGATAATTGAAAATCCGGATGGACTCGGCTATTGGAAGCTGGAAATAGATTCAATCAACTTTCGTTGTGATTTTGGTGTTGTTTTTGTGTTCGTATAAAGTTGCGCCATGAGTCAACCCAGAAATTGGGGGTTGAACAGTTCACTCCTAAATAATCGTATATGCGCGAATATAATGTGACTAGTTGAATATGTACTATTTGTATCGGTGTCACTTGTCAATTGTTTGAACCCACTGGTTGGTCAATTTTGAAACACAACGTCTCATCATTCAGGGTGACAGAAACGTTTATATCTATGCTGACATTGCAATATGCATGGCTATTTTCCCGCAGTGGAACCACTTTTGAATTGGGGGGAATTGCAATGGAATATTGATTGCTGTCATCATTATATGCGCGGAACCCGTGTTTTTTGGACTAAGAAGGGTAGTTTGCGTGCGCGATCAGCCGTGGTTTGCATGACACCGTACAATGTACACACACCCTTACTGCATTCGGTTGGGTGTGTATACCCGCAAACGCGGGGTTTCAGTTAAACTTAGGACATTCAGCCGTCTTGATCGGCGCTCGCTATAGAAAGCCGATAGCTTATGGTTATTTGCATATCTAGGATTTACCCACATGCGCGAATGGCCGTCGGTGACTAAGCGTCGGTGGCTAGAATTTTTTATACAGCTTCAATAGAGTAGTTTGTTTGTGGCAACATTTACTGTGCAAAAAATTTTGAAATTGGGTTAGCGGCTCTTCAAAAATGTGCTGTATTGATTTAAAAATAATTAAAACGAGTCTCATTCTACAATGCACGAAATTAAAAGGCACATTTAAATAATAGGTATTTTCATAATACTAATTACCAGACCGCTTAAACACTTAAAGGCACAAGGAATAGTATTGCTATGAAACCACAACTGTTTCTTTCAAATTAAACCGATTAATATAATGGCCTTTGTCAGAAACTGGAACCTACACAATACTCATAAAATAAAAACGGAAATCTTGTAATCAATGATTTTCCTTTCCTCACATATATGTTTGTTTTGTGGTTTTCTTCTTTAGATGTCGGATCTCTGAATATTACTGTTCTGTCATAACTGTTGTTAAATTTCTTATGTCAAAGATGATTAAAGGGATATGTCTTAAATGAAGAAAGACCTCAATTGGTGTGGCGAATGAATAATAACGCATTTCTAATGCATTGAAATGCAGTACGTCATTCTGGCCCCGAATTCAAGATTAATTACACATAGAACGTTCTATATGCCTTAGAAAGGTGAGGTATTGAAGATTATGGGTCTCAAAATAGCAATTTTGATTGTATGAATCAGGGAATTAGTTTAATTTCACCGTGTTATGTAGAATGTATTTACTGTGAATGTGTTTATGTAGAACGTATTTATGTGTTATGTAAATGTAATTTATTGAATGTTTTTAATTTTAAAAAGTGGCTTTTTAAAAGTTTTTTTGGGTGTGTTTTTTTTTTTTTTCAACACAGGAATTCAACAGAGGTAACTATTCCAATGTAAATTACTATAATTTCAAGGTTTTACTTATTAATATCCAAATCTTAATCCTGACTAGGTGAGGCCGTGGTGACGAGGTTGTTGCTTTCACTGTGCTCTATCAATGTATGAGATGTATGGATAACATGGTTGTTACTTCCCTATACTTTTAGCCATATCTTT
>JAMKCH010076851.1:0-46022 GCA_023653785.1 Ophioderma brevispina | reverse complement strand
ATCATAAAACGTTTCAATTATAGGTTAATTATGGCTCCATGTGTCGCGTACCTACGAAAGTAACACCTCTTTCCTTGAACACATCTTTTATGGACACCATTCACACTGGTTTCCACATAACCGCTGCTTTTAAGAACAGTATTACTCGTGAGAGAGCAGTATTACTCGTCAATTGCGGACAGGTTCGTTTGCATGATAACGCAATTTTCTTCTCGATGCATATTCAGACGTTCAGTTGGCATGTATCTTCAAAGTGGAAGTTGATGTATCCAGAGGGGATTCCATGCTAAATTTCATAGATTTTTTTTCGAAATAACCATTCCCAAACCATTAACCCACGAGAACTTTAACCACGTTAAACTGCATAAGGGAGGGGGGTCTAGGGACCCTTTTTTGTTTTTCACCCGCCGCGTTTTTAACGCTGCAATTATTATTGGTTTTATATCTATTTTGTATTCGTCGAGCTTGTTAGTTTGCGCTGCATTTGTGTCAAAAAAAATTCAAATCCTCGCGAATCCATCGCGTCGTTTTTGCGTGCAATGAGCATGGTCCCTAGGACCCCCGCCCCCCCCCCCCATGCCTAAGGAAAGTGCCCATTGACAAAAAGAAAATCTTATTATAGAAGAGTTACTGTGATTTCTCTGATCCTCAAAGTAATGTAATGGTTGGAGGGGGTAGGATTCCATTGAGCATAATATTTTATATACATCATGTCGCGTTTTACTGTAGGAACCTATGTAAATTATAAAATAACCCTAAAATATATCAGGCATGAGACATTGTATGTTTGTGTTTAAGATGGTAAATATCGTCCATTTCTTTCTCAACCAATTAAATAAAGCAATCAGCACAAGTCTAGGTGAAGCAATGCCGTAGAAAATGCAGAAACAATTGAGTGTCTTTTTCGCACATTTTGACGCAAATTAACATCAATGTTTCTCCCCTAATTTTCTTACTGAACAACTTTCTTCAGTTTTTATTTCTTTTTTGTTGATGTCTTTGAAGCCTTCCAACATGTGGTGGATTTCATCTAAAAAATCCTTCAGTGGTTTTATTAGGGGGTCCCTAGGACCCCCCCCCCCCCGTTATGCACTAACGGAAGTGCAAACCCCTTATGCAGTTAAGTGTTAAATACCTCTATTCCACGTTTGCAAATTCAAATAAGTATTGGCGTTTCTTGTATGAATAATGACAATTAAGGATCTGTCGGCTCCGTGGCGAACTCATGCAAGTTATTTGCATTGTTAATTACATTAAGGGCAGAAACGTCAACGCTTTTGATATATTATAGTCAGATAGTTCGTATTTAGTAGCTGCTCATTTCAATTTGAGACGAGGTCAATGACCATCCTTTTCAAGTCGTCATGTAATATCCCACGGCGGTCCGGTAAGTATTTCAGCGTATATTTTAATAAAAAATCACAACTTTTTTCCACGAACAACGAAGCGACACCTGCTCTGTTAACATACATTTCATTTAAACATTTGACCGCATGCTCCTTATTAAGATCACAGTAACACGATTATTTGGCCGTAGTTGTACGTTGACATTGGAAAGGTGTTAAAGCTGCATACAAAGTATGACCTTTGACCTTTGGCCTACACACCTGTCCTTCACAGTGCAAGAAACGGTAGATCCTCAGGTGCTGTAGTGCAAGGGTCATCTACATCGGATCACGGGTCTGACGGTTAATACATGCGGATGCAGAAGGACAGACGCCAACGACGCCGGCGCCGACAGATTTTGCTATGACAACATCTAAATCTATCCGAATGTACTTTAATCGATTGCCAACCCGAACATTACAGCTTTGTTTTAGCTAAACAGAAATAAGCTCAAACAGGTGGGTATTATATATGAAAGATTTTTTTTTTTTGATTCAAGTCTCCACACACATAAATTGACAGTCATTGAAAAATTCGCCTACCATCCAGTATTTGAACCTGGGACTCTTCGATTTATATCCGAATTCCTACCAACTGAGCTAATGGGTCAGATGGGGAAGAGCAGTGATGTTATATCTATAGGCCTTCAGTTCAACCCTGTTCCTCTAATATCTTCTAATCCAAGAAGCTTATTTTAGAGGAATATTTACGGAAATCCATTCCCAAATTGAGTTTTAGTAACATGAAGATAAGCTCAAACATGTGGGTAATTAATATTATGAAGAATTTTTTTTATTCACGTCTGCCACACAACATAAATGACAGTCAGTGAAAAATTCACTGACCATCCAGGATTTGAACCTGGGACCTTCGGTTTACTAGTCCGATGCTCAACCAACTGAGCTAATGGGTCAGATGGGGAAGAGCAGTGATGTTATATCTATAGGCCTTCAGTTCAACCCTGTTCCTCTAATATCTTCTAATCCAAGAAGCTTATTTTAGAGGAATATTTACGGAAATCCATTCCGAAATTGAGTTTTAGTAACTGAAGGCCTATAGAACAAAAAAGGTGACAGATGTAGACCCTACGTCATTGGACAGTAACCAATATTCTAAAGACATCAGTATTTACAGCACTTCAGATCTCCTCTGTGTAAACATGCATTCCACTTCAGTTTGTAGAAACCATGGATGAAGCTTTTAACATCTGGAGTTGACTAAACTGGTTCAGTCCTGTTTTAAAAGTAATAATAGCCGAAAAAGAGGAGCTTCATTGATATTCGGCGACGAAGTGGCAATTAAAGGCTCCCCCATTCAGCTGCAGTGGGAAGACAATCATTTTGTGAATTGAAAATATCTTGCAGTTAAGAAACAACAACATTGGTATTCTAAATGCTATTTTCCCTCTGCTTTGCATTCTCTCTCTCTGTTCGCTTTATCTTTCAATTGTATTTCTTTATGTCAAAATTGAGTACGAAGTTACTGAAAACTTTGTATTTCCATTCAATAAAACATTTATGTTTTCCTGTTCGGTACCTTTGAAAAAATCTTACATGCAACCTATTTTAGAGATTTCAAGTGCAATTTAATTACATTAAACATGCCTTGTCAATTATAACTTTTAAAGGTGCAACGAGATATTTGGAGGCACCCAAATATTGTGTCATAATAGTAATTTCATATAGATTAGACACTCAATATATTTCTTACCTAGTATTTGGCTACAGAAATGTCTTGAAAGAGAGAAAAGGGGTGATTTTGATTTGCTTATATTTCAATATAAAACATAGGCTGAATTTTGTATTTGTTCCTATACGAAATTATATCACAATTTTTGTACCAAAGAAACATTTCTCAGCTTAATCCTTTCAGATGGGAATATTATTGATGGGAAGCTTTACATCAGGGCAACAATCAGTACTTTAGATTTTTCGGGACACCTGATATGTGAAATCTCTCGTTGCACCTTTAATGGATAAAATATGTTTAAGGACCTCCTTTGGTTACGATGGAATCAAATTGGTAGTTATTTGCTATATATTAAACTGCTATTATTTGACCAAAGTTACAGAGGGTGTAGGCAAGCGCGCAGCAAGGCTGCTTGCTGGACATGTGGTTACGTGCCTGCAAGTGTCTACTTTGCACGCGTATGAGTTACGATGCCAATTTTGTTGGAACACATGAAACTTTGAAACTGAAAGCAAAGGCACCTGTTTTACTAGAATACCCTGAAACTCTCTTTATACTTAGGTTTAATAAGGTTTTGAGTCTTACCGCTTACCAAATAAGCAGGCCTCAATGACTTGTGCAATCGTGAGAAATGGCATAGGTGCAATAACACGAAAGCCGCGATTGTGCGTTCTGGTGCGTGTCCCTTACATTTACTCGAAGGCATGAGATAAAAAGGAATAAAACGTCAAAGGAAATAGTGTGCACGAAGATCACTTAGTTGTCATTTTTCATATGCATGCAGGCAATCTGGCAATTGAAAACCTAAAAAGGGAATCTCAGGAACGCGCAAGCGTGTAAAGAAGGAATCTCATTGCGAGGAATCATCAAAAACAAATTTATTGCACCTGTTTAGTGCTGACCAACGTATATGTATATGTCTATCTGATTGATTACAACTGCTCCAAAGATGTGATCCAAGGAACCAATTCAAAATACTCAGTCTTCAACCTTTTTCTCTATCCATTCGCCCATCACAATGAGCTCTGAATGGTCTTAATTTGAGATTTTAAGGGGTGTATAGCAATTCGAAAGAATTGGTATGTTTATCACCCCATTTGTATCCGTGTGTGAGCACTAATGTTGTAGAGACTCACATCGTCATGGAATAATTTTAATTTGCTTTCGTTAAAAGGCATCATGATACGATGCAGTGCTAGCAATGGCAAATCACACTACATTCACAATTTGGTAAAAGGCTGATATAATGGTCATGACCTCGTCATTTCAGATAATCGTTAGTATATGTGCCGAGGAAGATGAAATAGTTAAGATGGATGTACATTACCAAAATCACTCTTGATCTTAATGGAAGGAATATTGAAATTGACCGAGTGGATTTTACAGAAGTATACAACAAATGCCAACGATCGATGCTCAGTGTACACAAAGGTTAGTACAGTTAGAAGTTTTATTAGATAGTCTATTACCGCTTACTGCCATTTTGAAAATGCAGCATTCCGGTGTCGGTTCACTGTCCCTTTTCTGCATATGGGTGGGAATACATTAAAATCAAGATGTTATAGAATAAGGAGAAATAAAGGGTTTGCATATATGTAGGGTTTCATTTAATTGTATCCTCGGCCGAAAAAACTTAAAAATAATAACTCGGCTGCACCTTACCCATGATAAAGTTTTTATTTATTTATTTATTTTTGTAGTTAAAGGACAGAAAATACCGAATGTCAAGAATTTCTTGAAACAGATATCGAATCTGCTTTCAGATGTGGCACACAGATAAACAATCGCACATTTTAAACTAAGTTTGGTTGAATAGAGTTCCCAACAGTGAGTTATAGATGGAGTCTGGAGAGAACGATAACCAAATAAATCAACGACAACTAAGTTGGATTGGTAATTTGCCTTCCGCAGGATTTGTGTAAGAGCCACAGAACATCTATGCCCTACACCAACCTACTCAAGACCACGGTTTCAGAGAGGTTGACAACGTCTGTTTCCATTATCCAAAAACATAGTTCAGTTTCATCTACGCTGATATCTTACGTACGAAAATACAATTAAAAAACTCACGGCCAATTAGTAAATAGTAAGTTATTAGAAATTCAAAAGAAAACATTAATCTGAAGTTACAAAAGCGACAAATGTGTTACAGAATCTGAAATAACGTTTTCAGGTCTGTCAATTTGCAATTTTCGGGACTGTTTAGAGGTTACGGATAATCAAGCAATAAGTAGTACAATCAATAAGTAGTTACTTTGCAAGTGAGATTGAAAACTAACTGGGTCAATTTGGGTGTCACTGCAAAGTTTCCCATGGAAAATAGCGCAAACCTCAATAAAGAAATCTAGTTTATCGTTTGTTATGGATCAATAACAGGAAATTGGCTGGAAACCACCGTTGAGCATGAAGTTGAATACTAACACAGGACAAGAATACCAAGAATCGTTGGAAATAAAAAGGACTCCTGAAATTTAATGGGTTTAAACAGGCTGGTAGACAAATATCTGAGTTTAAGAAACTCATTACGACGGTTAATTCATATAAAAAACGTATTAGAATTAAAGTCTTCGTTTGAGTACAAGTTGGTATACAGAGCTTTCACATTGTTATCAAGACAAGGTGACAAAGAGCTAGGTTTACTAAAAAGAATTTTTAATCATTTGAAAATGACAATTTCTAAAAGATGTTTTATTCGGGTCCAAATCCTTCCTTTCAGCAATTGCCTGTCTCAAGTTTCACAAACAAAGAGACAGCAAGTGCACGGATCGCTCGCCTGTTTTAAATACGCGTAGTTCTTAAATAAAGCCGGGTCTTTTGTTACCTGACATGAGATTGGGTCGTCAATTACCTGATTACAAACTCTATTCTATACCAAAGCCAACTTTAGCCACTAAGGATGCGTCTGAGGGTCTTATTGGTCGCAGCGTTTGCGCAGGACAGTGTATCTGGTTTATTGACATGTGGAATGCAACATCTACAGTTCAATTGCTGGCATCTGATTAGAACAATGTACTCGAGTGTTTTGACCCATTGTGATATTTATAACACTTTTGGCATAGACGGTTTAGAAACTGTTTGTAAAAACATGAGTTTTTTTATTATATTTGTTGATCAATCTGAATATGAGGACATTCCAAATTCAAAAAAGCAATGTACCATCTGGCGTAGACGTCTAAAAGGTTTCTACTATCTGTCACCGTGATGAGTAACAATGTAAGATTTGGATTAGTATTAGGTTTGGATGGTTATTTAAAGGTGCTCCACCCGGATTACAACATATTATTCTGCATTTCCCATATGGAGAGGCCATAACCCATCTACTTAATTCCAACATTTCATTGATATACCATTAAGTTGACAGTAATTTGTAGTACATTAAGCTAAATGTTACAGTGCACATTTTAACCGTAAACAAATATATTAATGGCTATAGCTAATAATGGGATTAGGTTCCGCAAAATATTTTGCAATCAGATGAGAAAAGTACCGGCCTTCCAATGATACCATAATCTCAATTTTGATTGAGGTTGGGTGAGTGGTTGAGATCGAGGCTGAAAATCGGATATTTATACCCCTTAAGTATATGATCACCCGAAATTTGGGTTGGATCGTATTTGGTCAGGACCTGTGGACATTCGGTTAAGATTTTATAGGGGTATTGCAAAGTGGTTGCAGAAAATGAACATGCTTCCTGACCTGTGGCCCAAAAAGAAGGAATATTTAAACATCTGAACAAGAATTCTTCTTCATCTCCAAGGTAGCAAGAGCACCCTCAAAATCGCCCTTGTCGGCATTCAAGTCATTACATTCTGGCAGAGTCGGGTACGCTTGACCATGCGTAGAAAACTCACCGTGCACATTCTTCATACAATGGATTTGTTGAATTTGTCTTATCCACTTGAACTTTCTTCAGGTTATCTCTTTAAACAATCATGGGCATATTTTAGACAGTAAAGTCACGTTGCTTGTTTAGAATCTGATGAAGAAAATCACGCATCTTTGATTTTTAGCAATTTCTTGTAAGGAACCAAGCAATTCCTTGTAAGGAACCAAGCGGTTATTTCAGGATACTCGTCAACATTTCTTGGAGATAACTTTTATCTTACAAGACTAACATCATTACATCTGGAAGTGTATTAACAAGGACACACGAAACTGTATATAAAGTGAGTAAACTATGAAATTTATACATATTACACAACTGGAAATGACAAGGAAAGAAATATCTATTAAGGCTTATTTTGAGCGACAAATACTGACTTGTGTTAGTACTACATCGCTCGGCTTCCCACTCCCCAACTTTATTAAGAACACCTGAATCAGCGATTGACAGAAAGGGAAGTCCCCTTACATTGATTAAATTTCCTTCAGTAGTTTCCCTTTATTTGTACATGACAGATCTATCAGTAATATGTGATATTTGATTGCTCTTCATATTAATGTTCAAATAACTCGTCTCAGCATTCCATGGGCAAAGATTGTAGCTTTTAAGCGCAAGATAACAAGCAATACGTTGTGATTATTCGCCTGACATTTGCGTGAACTCAGTTATACGGTCCGTCTGAAGGACTAAGTCGTGGAGCAGCCGTCTGACTTGGGAAGGTTTAGAAAATAATATGGTTCGAATTCTTGACTCTCCATTAATGTTTCAGCTATCGTGACGAAATTTCGGCATTATTGCTTCCTTGATACCTATCATTACGTTACATCAGACAGCTCAAGGCACACGCGAAACATGTGTCTGTAAGTGTCCATTTCATCGAGTAATAACATTATTTGCTCGATTCCTGGTGATTGCCCGAAGGAGACTTATCTGTTGCTCTTAAATAATGCGATAACTACGAGCTCGTTGTTCAATCAAAAAGACGATTCATCAAATAATCTCAACTTGCCGCCAAAAAGCACGGATGAGGGTCCATTATGAACTCGTTGCTTTATGTAAGTTCAATGTCACTTAGTAAACAGGTCAAGATGAATTACAATCTGACCATTCAAATAAGAACAATGTTGTCTTTAGGTGAAGTATGACTGCTGATGTTTGTCGTCGAAAAAAGTGATCAAATATTCTCTTTTTCTGAGTATGAATTAATACAAAGGTTGTTAATAATTTCTAGGAGTGAAAAGGCCAAGGGTCCATCTCGACTTTAAAAAAAATATTTGTCATAATTTTTAAGTTGGAATAATACAGGCAAGAAATAGATATTTGAAGACTAGTCCGGTTGAGTCGTTGATATTATCAATACGATCATTTTTTTACTTGGTGTGTTAAAATCGTTTTTACCTTTTCGAAGGAATTTGTAATATCTTGCAAAGTCCGAATTGCAATCAAGACCCTTAAATACTTAATTATTCATGACGCTTGGAATGTTATTGACTGAGATGAATTAATGTCCTATCACCCAAGGGTCAAATGATTCTAGATACTTTTTGAAACGTCTCAAATATCCTTCCCTTAATAGTTCAGGAAAAGCTACGAGGTCTCCCTCTGTGGCCTCAAACCATCAGTGGCGTAATGTCGGGGCTATTCAGTATCAGCTAGAAGTTTGGATTTCACCATATCAATTGGACACTGGACCATTTCGCTAATGACCAATTACATACGACTTGCCACGTTCCGTTGAACTACGGTCAAAGTTTAAGAATGCATTTCAAAGAAAATCCTTCCTAGACTGATTTAATAGAATGATTTTCTCATTTTCTCATATGAAGAATTCACAAACCTTGGTAACCTTTAAGAATGACAGTAAAAGCAATTGTGTAAAAGATTTATGTGAAAGTTTCTGATACCTTTTGTATTTGTATAGGTTTGTTCTTAAAGAGAAAAAGATATCTCAATCTGCCATTAAAAATCGAACGCTGATAAAGGCTTGTGTTAAGCGAACTGCATAACAAAATTTCGTAAGTTAGAATAAATTATAGACTATAATGCCAGCACACATGTCTGAAATGCATAAATCTTTCAAAAAAGTATCTTTATTCCGATATGTACAAGAATTTTGAGAAACATGGTATGCACATTATTGTTCACCATTGTTCTTTGAAAAAGAAATAAAATTGGAACGCTCAATTGCAAGTATGTTGATGTAGTTAAGTGGGAAGGGGTGCTATACCTGTATAACTCCAAGTGTCGGACCATTTCTGAACATTTACAAATTTTCCCCTGTAATTTACCCCCCTTCCTATCTCGAAATGCTCAAGGATATAAAGAGCATCATCAAGATTTGGCATCAGCTGGTCAATGTTGTCTGGAAACCATCTACCATTTTGTGCAGACTCTCTGCAAGGTCATATTCAAGGGCCAATAGGTTCTTCCGCTGAACTACAATATTTGTACCTGCTGATGACAGCACGATTTTTTTTTTTTGTGGTTCTCCTTTGATGTTTGTTTCATTAACACAATTGTATCATAACGTGTTCTATCTTTCCAGAACTCACACGTCCACCTGAATTTAAAATTCGCATAAATTATGCAAATCCACTTACCAATGTCTATCCTATACATGCCCCAGGGTTAGTCAAAAAAAGATTTAAAAACTCTATTTCAGAACACATAGTAAAATATTTTAGCAAGTTTAGAAATTGTTGTTGTATACCTTGAAACAATAGCCCTTATATCCACTGCCATTGGTTAAAAAATCGAAGTTTACCTTTTCGCATATTGGCAGATATGGTACTTAACGGAAAACCCCTATTGACCACGGTTGTACAATTCTTGACGTCCACAGCAGCAAAAGCCATGAGTTACTGTCATCAAATGCTTCATAATTTTGTATTTTTTTTTTTTTTTTTGTCTAAAGTAAAAATTACCTAATCCGTACCAAACTGTTGTTTATAATTATTTCTAAACAGTAGTCAATGACGTAGCGTAAAAGGGGAGGAGGGGGAAAGGGGAAGGGACGCATGACCCCCGCCCCAATGGGTCGACCCAAGAAATAAGCTTTAGCTAGCAGTAAAGCATGAGGAAAAGTGGGGGAAGGAAAAGGAAAAGCATAGAGAAAGGGAGTTAGAGAAAAGAAGAGCGGGAAGGGGAGACGAAAGGATGAGATGCAAAGGGAAAGGCAGATGGCATTAAATGTATTTTATGTTCAATATTGATTCCCAACGTAACACCCCCCCCCCCCGATCAGGTTATGAAGGAAAGTCGGTGGAAAATGTGGGCCAACCTGCTGTATTGCACAGGATTGCCAAGCTATTGCATTCAGTTCCGCCGAAAAAGATATGTGACAATTTGAACATTTATGGAAGTAAGCCTTAAAATTTGGGTGTTCAAAATTCAATAATTGTTATGATTTAAAAATAAGAATGTTGACATTTTCTTGGATTGAAGGTTTACACAAAGGATCAAAGCAAGCAAAGAATGTATGATGGACTTGTGTAGACTCAGGTGAGGACAGAGTGAAAAATGGGTACCTATCTTTAAGTTAGCATAACTTCGACAAGCAAAGTCAAAAAAATAAAAACTCAAAAAATTTCTCTAGTAGGTGAAATAATCTAGTTTTATATGTGACAGTCTGTATCCTTTGTAGATTTTTCATGCTGTAGAAAAAAAATCAAACAAAACGAGTGGAAATCCATTTTTGGATTACACCCTTTATTCCGTTACACCAGGCTGAGCTCTACATGTATGATGCAGGCTATTGCTTGATTTAAAGTGGCCGATAACTGTCATATAATAGTCAGCCTGGAAATATCACATTTTTCAGCAATCGAGCTAAAAGAGTAAACTCTTGTGGCCGGATGTTATTGTAAAGGGTCCCTTGTTATTGTAACGTTATCAGTTGTAATGGACGGTATTTTTTATGAATGTGTGATAAGGGTTATAATTACATCGTCGGTTCCATCACTAATGATCTATCTACAAATACGTGTTTCGAGAAATCGCAATTGAAATCTTCCCTTCGTAATCGCTCGAAACATACCGATTGCGTCATTACTACCAGGCAAAAGGAAATATCATCAAGAAAACAATTCAGAGTTTTTAATTCAGTGAAATGAAAAATAAATGCTGGTTATCTAGGCAAACACTTTTTAATCTGACTGTAAACTTATTAGATTAGTATGTGATGTAGATTTTTTTTTTCAAAACGATGTCTGAGATAGACCACAGATAGACCAGTACGTGACGTACTCATCACCGCATTATAAAAAAGGCGCCATTTTCGTATCAGTGCCTCACAAGTGATTATGTCATATAGGCTGTATGTGTGACGACAGTTTTGTTATAGATAGTATGTGATGAAGGTATATGTATCATATTCGACTTCGATTCTTAGAACACAGATACTCGGTATTATGTATTCGTCGCCGTGTTAAAGTATGCATTTACTGATTTTTAGTGCAGCACATAGTGATCTATGTCAGATGCTCTTTATGTAAAAAATAATTTGAATTAAATGCATATAGATCAAATTTGCTAATTAATATCCCATTAATTAGGTAGAGTCCAAGTCGACACTCTTAATTATGCAGAATTCAGCGTCATATTAACACCTCGGAATTTTCTCAAATGTCAAAAATATGAGATCATACATTATGTGATGTAGCCACGACATGATGTAGCTCATTTATGTCATGTTAAGGGTCTTGGTTTCAAGCTAAGCCATTCCTAAGAATTGCAACCATATGAGCTCATATAACGTATGTACAAGCTTCCCCTGGCCTAGGCAATGTTTGTTCCCCGCCCGTGTAACGTTGAGTAAGTATAGCTTTTGCGTACGCTTTTCAGTCAATTTTTTATTCAACATTTTATAGTGTAGGTGCCCTAACTTCCAAGCAATTACGTGCCTAGAATACGAGGAACCCTTTATTGTGGTCCGAATCTGAAAAGCCTATTTTTTTAATTTTTACAACATATACAGCTGAACATTGTTCCAAAAGTCATTAACAAATTAAGTTTCCAAATAAATTGGCCAGCGCGGAAAATGATGGCTGTGTTGATAGTGTCTTGACCGTTATATGGGCTGAGGATAACAAAGTCACTTGAACTGGGTCCAACAGCTGTCCCTATGGATTTGTCTAGGTTTGAACCGCCCAAAGGGATTCGTACCAACCGATCCTTCGTATTGATGAGACCAATGATGACTCAGGAGAGACAGACTTGGACAATCGGAACGTTGAAAATACTGCAGTACAAAACAGCCACGCTTTTCATCAGTTTGTAACTTTTAATTTTAATTTTTTATTTATTCCCATTCCCTGTTGTTTATATTTCAACCTTGACAAAGTTTCACAGCCGCAACGTTGGCTACAGGGTTTGTAACAGACCACTTGTGCAAACATTTCCCCTTCATTAATTAATATTGTTATAAAAAAAGAAAAATTAAATTTTGTATTTGTTAATTAAAATAATTAATACACAAAATATCACGTTTTATCGTGTTGAGTCATGAGTCATTATCTTTGTATGTCCTTACACTATGTCTTACACTATGTCATCAAAAGTAATAAATACGGAGCTTTGTAGAAATTCTTTTTAAATAAGCGAGGTTTCCACATATGCCAGAAGACAGCTCGTTTACCAACCTCGCGGAGTGCAAAATATTTTGCAAATGAAACATATGCGATATAGCCCCGGAGTAGCAGACATTTGTAACACATCTCAAAGTACAAAGGTTGAGTGATTAAATATGTAGACATAACGACAGGAACCCTGAAACACAAAATTCTTAAGTCAGAAATGGTGCATTAAACAGAGGGGCAAGACAGGTTTGTTAAGGGGTCCATATTTTTTAAATTGATCCAATCGTGTTGACAAGTATACCATGTTATTTTCTAATCCAAGGCATCAGGAAAGTATAGTTTTTACTATATACAACGTAAAGTTCAAGAGCTGAGGCTACAAAACAAAAAAAACAAAAATCATAAAAAGGTTCAATTCAGTTGTACAGACCTGGGTCAAATCTTTAAGTTGCTTCGATTGGATAAAAAAATGTGCAAATTATTGGTGGAGCCATAAGATCAAAATAAGAATAGTTTTTTGAGTGTCTTAAATGCTTGCTTAAGACAGTAGGGGGAACAAGGTCAAGTCCCAATGAATGCAATGGACGTTGACCTTCTGTGCCCCCTAATCGGTAAAGCATGTTTAGACAGTCAAAACATTGCTTAATTTTATCCTATGAACACCATCAATAATTTGACCATTTTTTATCTAAATCGGAGTAACTTAAAATGACCCCCTGTACAACTGAAATGGACCCTTTTTTTCGATTTTTGCTGTTTTTAGCTATAACTCTTAAAACTTTACGTTGTAGATAGTAAAAAAATATACCTTTTCTGTTTTTTTTTTTTTTTTTTTTTTTAATTTTATGGTATTAATTTTCAAAATGATTTTGGGATCAATTTAAAAATTTGACCCTTTAACAAACTTATTTGGCCCACTCTCCTTAAGCACCATTGCTGCACTTAAGCATCCCGTTTCAGGGGTCCCTGTCAGTGTCAACATATAATCACTCAAACCTTGTTGTACTCGAGATGTGTTACTAAATGTCTGCTAGCCCTGGGTTAATATATATTCCTCTGATTGTATATACATCAGTCGCAGTAAATTGATTAGAGCTGATCAGGGTCTAAGGCAACCACCTCGTTATTCAAACACTTTACTCGGGACTACATGGCAAAATGCATCACTTAAATACTCACTGATCACGAAAAAATCAATCTTATTAATTTGCTATTAATACGTTCATTACTTAACAAGCCACTAGTCCGGTGTTGGAAAGTTGACGAAGGTAATTTGATCAGCTTTCATGTATGCCATATTGCGAGAAAAGGTCATGTCAATTACGGTCTAAACTTGTTTGGACAGGAGATTCCCACGATTAAGGGGGAAGAAATGGGACCTACAGCCAAATGATGTGACGGTTTGACTTACAATGTGGCATATGCAATATGAAGCAATGAAAGCTCAAGTTAAGACGTGTTTTTGTTACGCTACAAGAAGCTCAGTGGCATGGAGCACTTACAGCACGTTTACAAAACAAGGTTTGTTAAAGAAGTTCCAAAAATAGTTTCGACCATTATAGTCATGAAAATTTACCAATAATTACTACTATCAAAAATAGGACAGTTTCAAAAAAGGATTATGGGCATCAAAAGAGCACTTACTATCTACTTGAAACATTATAATGTGGGTAGCCAAATGGTACTGAGTACTGGGTTAAGTCTATCAATACGGGTCCAGTCTATATGATTTCTGAACGGAAATAATTGCAACATACAAGAAAATAGTGAAACAGAAATAAACCTCCGGAATATAGGACCTTTAACAGACGGCAGGTGTTGTGAGGTTTTTATTTACAAGGATAATTTTTTGAGAATCGTAACATTGTGACTATGGTTACTTGAGCAGCCGTCACTTGATACTCGCATGCTGTTTTCTACCTTGCCAGTTAGAGCGATATCCATTTATTTCGAAGTCTTGATACTGAGATTTGATGACCTTTTATGGTACCAAAAGTGGCAATTATAATTTGTATCTAAATCGTACAACTGGTACCACTTGTGGAATACTTGTTTTTATCGCATTGCCAACCTTTTCCAAGAATCGTTTCGCCGAGTGGATAAAGTTGCTTAAATAAGTTCAAATAATACGTAGGCCAAATGGTAGTCACACATTAACGCCGTAATTTACTTTACAAACCTGATGTGTACGATGTGCATTAACAAATTATCATTCATTTTTATTATTATTAGTTGGGTGAAATTAAACATTTTTACTGCTGCCCGTAATCTGAAAATATGCTAAACATGTAAATATTCAAATTTAGGAGAAATATCGGAATTTGTTGTCCATTATATCTCATGGCAGCGCCAAGTGTTCGGTAAATCGCATTTGCTGTACATGCACCAGTACTTCACATTTTCCCACTTACCCATGTAAAAACATCCATCAGGGATATATCAAACATTGAATATGTATGTTAACACTAAGGACCAAGGGGGTTTTCACTCCCGTGGTGCCCAAGGGGGAGGGGGTTCCAGGGTACCCACACTAAGAAACCACTTTCCCGAGGGATGTTTGCACGAAAGATACCACATGTGAGGGTCATAAGGCACAACCCCCAATCGCAATAAAATGAAATTTGTTATTCGGGCTGCAAATTAGGGGCAAAAATATTTTTAATTTTTTTCAAAACATGCGAAAATTGGGAAAAAGACGGGAAATTTCCAACTAAGCCTTGCGGATACATCAACATTTTTGAAACTTATTGATTTTGATATCTATTCTAGAAGAACCCAAATTAAATATATTTAACACAAAACCTGCAGATTTAGGGATCCTGTATTTTTAAAGGGTGTTGCAAAATACAAGTCATTTTCCCATAGACTTGTACAGTAAACGTTTAGCCAACGTGCCACGACGAATGTTTGTTTTTCATACAACATAAAGGGTTAAATTTTTAATGTTACTAAGATAATGTTTACTTACCTGTATGTGTGAACATATATCAGCAAAACAAAATTACTTTGGTTCTTTGTAATAAAAATATTCTCCGAGACTTCGTAGTGCCCAGGGGTGGGTTACATGGGGACCCAATAATGAACTAAGAAACGGCGTGGCCGATTTGAAATTTTTTGGTATGAAAAGTAGCGCATTTAAAAGTAGGACATTACCCAAACAATTTCGTTGCCGAAAAAATCCCACGTGTAAAGCGTCCAGCGCGAAAACAAATTTTGGGGTCCATAGGAATCCCACCTTGGTCGCTTAGGTTACGTAAAGAACGGAAATTTGAGACAATTTTAATTACAATTGGAGCTATTTTTTTTCAATTTTGCCACCCTTTAGGGCCCAACACGTTGACCTTTGGCTGTTTAAACGAAAAACTGTACATCCCAAATAGGTTAAAATACTTTTCTGACTTTGTGAAATTAATTAATAAAATGGTGCAATTTTTAACAAGATTCAAACACTTTAACTTGACTCCTGAATAAGACACTAAGACCTCCTAGGGTTATTCAGGGGTCAAAACCAAAATGCCTCCCATTCTCAAATGAAACTTTGAGGTATGAAAATACCCATGTGTTCGAATCATCCCGTCCCACCCACCACCGCCGCCGCCCCAATGCCACGCACCAACGCCGCCGGCGCCTTAAGATTCATATGCCTACAGGCGAGCGAGTGAGCAAGCACAATTTTTAAAAATTCGGCTACCTATTTTTGGTGTGTCCGTTGAAACGTTTGACGTTACATAAATATAAGAACCAAATAGTAATTTGACGATATTATGTTGGATATAAATCAAGTGATGTCATAAAAACGTCTACCTTTTACATAAAAACAACCCAAATACGATCCTTCCTCGTACATGGATGTTAATTGATTTTCCTTGGAGTTTCTCTGCCGAATAACTTTAACAACTGCTTAAGTTACAGTCACGAAGTTTTGTGAAAAGATGCACGGCTGTCGGCTGTAGTCACTTCCGGTGATGGAAAAGGTTAGGTTACCGAGTGTTTCTTGAGCAAGGTTACGAGCACACAATGATAAATTTTTCTTTGGTTCAAGTACCTTAACACTTTATGCATATGAAAGCGTTATAGTGTTTTATTTTGCGTCTTGTCGATAGTCCGCAAAGTGGGTTGAAATTGTTGGGACACTTTTGATTCGTTTTAATGAACTCCCCGCCTTTGGATCAATTTTGTACACTGGAAGCACGCTCATTCGAATGTTCTTATGTGTTTCAATAATGATTAGTAAGGGATGGAGGTAAGTTACAAATACGAAATAAACAATATCTTATGTCTTTGCGGCTGCAATGAAAAACTGTGATATTGCTTTCTGAAGATAAAATCATTGAAGTCGTACAGAATTTGTCATTTCTTAGATCACGTTTTCAGTAACACGCACACCCAACAGATTCAATATGCAAAGACTATTTATTTGAAACGGAATGCAAAGTATAATCAATTGCATTAAATGTCAATTAAAGTGAGTGCTCTTGTTATTAGAGTCAGCACTGTCAGATCAATTGCTTACAGAACACCTGGAATGTGATATGTTCTTTGAAATGTAGGCATGGCATTGACCGCCAAGTGTCATGTCAGATTACTTTAAATCATTTAAAGGTATCTCTTATGCTTTTAAGATAGAAATATGCACATTAAAATCCGACTCAGAGATTTCCAGAGGATGCCGCACTCAATTTTCCAACAAATCTGTGAATTAGCTAATTTCGAATCAATGTCCTTCATAAAGAAAATCACAACACTGTAGTAAAATTCCGGATCAAGATTTTTTTAATACACAGTATCCTATGGAATTATATTCCTAACACCCCTAGAGGAAAATAAATACCAACCTGACAATCACCGCAAAAAAAGGAGGTAGCTTATTTTTATTGTTAGATCTAGGAATAATTTCCCCCTAAAAGAAGGTAGGGGTCAGACCCGTGATTTTTTTTAAAGTGCAATTATATGCAGTTAAGAGACGTTAGGATATACTACATTCATCTCAAACTTTGGAATTGAGTATTTGAGGTGTCTGTCTTTAAATCTTCCAAACTTTTTTAATTAAGGCACAAACAAAATATATTTTGAAATCGCTTAGTCAGCCTTTAATTTTCATTTAGCCTCACACAATCATGAAAAAAAAAGCAATATTGCTGCTGGAAGTGCTGTATTGTAAGATACGGTACAGCATTTAAAGGTACAGTCATACAGAAGACAGCTCCCGATCCAACTTCTTCCCAACTACACAAGACCACATTTCTTTCAAAATCGGCTATAGACTTGTTCAAACTTGCAAAATTTACAATTTTTATCATTCTGCAATTGTCCCGCCAGTAGGCAACAGCATCATAAAATCAAAAAGATCAAGGATGTTTAATCGGCGACGCCACTTACCTTAACAGACCTTAACACGACAGCAAAAGTTGTGACATATTGCTGTCAAGATTGCAAGTCGGTGACTTATTTTATGTGGTCGCCGAGTGTAATCGCGGATTTAACATTTCTAGTTGGCTTGCATCTTCTCTCCCGCTTGGAGCAGAGTCATTGCCGACCACTTTCCAACTGCACACAACCACTCATGATGTGCGCCCACTCATGATGTGCGCCAACTCATCGGCTACCGCTTCCAAACCACTCATGTGTTCATGCCGACCTTCCCGATTCCAAAACCCGTCACGATTTTTTAAGCTGCAAGAAAAAATCGTGGCGGGGTTTTCAAATTTGCTACGTGCTCCCGACCACGCAAGACTGCAGAAGATTGTACAGGTAAATCTCAGACCTTGCCAAAACTACACATGAAAAAAGAAAAATTACAATTTTCGAAAAATGGCCAATCACACCAATTGATCATAATCGGTAAGACTACAGAAGATTGTACAGGACAGTCTCAGACCTTGCCAAAACTAAACATGAAAAAGAAAAACTGCTCACGATTTTGAACAATGGCCAATCGGCACCAGTCTTGAGCAGTCTGGTAGCGGTTTTCTAGCAAAAAATCGGCTGTGTGACTGAACCTTTAATTATAAGCGTGCAATGTACATTCCTTTTGTTCACGGATGAATCTAACGTGTACAAGTACCTGATTGTCTCATATAAAGCCTCTGAAGGTGTCTGTTGTATTGTATGGTTGTACGGTACGGGACCGAAAAAAAATGTAGAATTTGTGAATTCTACCCCTCCAGTACCTCATCTCCAAACACTGCACTGTTTACCATATTGGTGGTTTAGCGGTAAACTAGGAGGCAATGTGCTGTTAGAATATAGTTTTTTACGACATTTTAATCACAAAAATTTGTAGAATTCATTGTGGATAAAATATTTTGTAAATCAGTAGTTCGATTTATCCAAAATATGTCCAACCAGAAAACAAACTTTGTTACGTTACAAAATATACATAGTGGTGAATGCAAACAAATATTAACACATCCCGATGCATGTCCCCTAGAAATATTTTCTATCAACAGCCATTATATTTTTTTTCAAAGCTGTTTAACCTTTAAACATCCCTAACATAAAACAAATATGAGATATCTGCAAGAGTAAAATACATGAAAGAAAGATTGTAATAGCAACAGATTATAGAATAGGAAGGGACATATGCAATATCATTGTTATCATAGACAATACAGGGATGTTGAATGATAAAATACAAGTATTATCAAGAGTCTAGGCAACTGGCCGGGCATTGTAAGCTGAGCTTGATATCACCCTGTACTTGCAATGCCCGGGGAGTATTCCGAATCACGTTGCGGCATAGTAAAATCTCGCCTGTGTACCTTCGAGCAGAAAAGTGGAGATTTCACGAAGATCAATCCTGCATTGCTCAAATATTTGCTTTAAGACAACTTGTGGAGAAGGTTGTCAGAAATTTAACACCTAACCTTGTTCAAGTTTGTTTAATTTCAGGGTTCGTTTGATTTGATAATAATTTCCACTGTATGGTGTATCAAAAAAGGTGGCTGGAATATTGGAAAGGTTTCATCATTACAAAGGAAATACCGGAAGGAAATTGGCAGATTCTACAACTAATGCTAAAGAATCGTTCTTTAACTGAGTGAGATGTTCATGTATTCACAAAGTTTTTGTTTCGATGTAGAGACTACCACATTGTATTTTACAGCGCCATCCTGCGACTATGAGTTTCACGCACACCCGCGTGGCTATCATCAGGCAGAGTGGCCAATGTAGCCCATGGATTATTATTTTTTTTTTCTTGGCGCGGCTGAGTGGTCGTTGACATTTATTCATAAACGTTTATTATGATAGAGGAAATATGATTGGATAAAAATCATGCATTGATATTTGTAATTGCACGGTGCGTATGATAATAAGCGTACGTGGAGTGCTTAGAATATTTACGCGCGACGCTGGATTGATTCATTTTATGGACGGGTATGTGCATCTTTTCGATAGAAACATTAATACATTGGATTCCATGACATGTTCAGATTTTTCTTGTAAAAATTTCTGCTGTTATAACGTTTGTGAATTAGGTTAGTGTCTGTATATTTTTAGTTTCTCGTGCCTTGGCAAAAATAAAGGCACTTGCGTCAGTTTGACCAGACTCATAATGACACGCGCCCCTGCGGGGCCATTATTCGTCGTCAAACTGAGCGCGCGTATATTGATTTTTTACCAATGCGCTCGAAGCTCAAAATAGTCAGGCACTAACCTCTAAATATGATTATCCATACGAAGTGTAATACAAGAGAAGATAGAAATTAACTTTCACATTGAGAGAAGCAACACATACCATTCAGAAAATTATAAACAAGATAAACATGATTTAGGTAGGAATTTCAGCTACCTAATTAAGAGCTTCTTTTCGCATATGTCAAAGATAAATATTATGCACCCCTAATGCTTGAAAGTCATACCGTCATGTCAATAGCATTTATCAAGTCCAAGCTGATTACTAAAAAACAACGATTGTGACTCGAACGCGGGTTTCATGCAGGATCTTAGTCGAGAACTTTACCAAAAGACCATCCACGCTAGAACACGAGTACAATCGATTGTATAATAAAACACACATATATCCCTAAAGTCCCTTAACTGCATTTAAATACACTTTTGAAAAATCACAGAGGGGCCCCCTACCTTGAGTTAGGGGGAAACTGCTCCAAGATCTAACAAGAAAATAAAGCTACCTCACTTTTTTTGCGGTGATCGTCAGATTTTCCTCTAGGGACGATAGGGATATAGATGCCTACAAATGTTTTCGCCATGTAAGCTTTTTAAAGCCTAATTATTTTCCATTATTGCTTATATTTCAAGAAAGAGTTCCCCCAAACATTGTTTTAAAAATGATAAACACTCATTACGTTAGGTTTTCAATAGGTAATAAACTGATACTGTTTTTACTATCCTGCCACTTCAAAGAACAAACCCAGGAACAAACAACCTAAGGAATTGGCTATGACGAAGCAAATTGGTGACACCCCTGGTTGCCACCATTGGACGATTGCGTCAAACTATTTGTTCTGCTATCCAATGCCATCTGCCGGTATGTTATGCCATCTGTTACGTCATTGGACGTAGGAGAACTGGTTGCTGTGTGCCCACTGCATTATGGGGCCGTTGTTATGTCCCGTAGTTGTCGAAGCTCTGGTAATATTCCCAACCGCGGAAGCTTCAAACGGAGTGTGATGAATGAACGTGAAAATTGATTACGGGAATCGGCAGACTATCACAGTCAGAGGCCTGAACAAACTCAGACAGCGCGATATGCTTCAATGAATCGGGTTGCAGCATACGCAATAAACAGCGTCAACACGTAACGTATCTCCCCATGCGTTATACGTCAAGGAACGGTAACTACAACGGCACAATGGAGACGTAGGCGTATTGAATCTCCGCATCCCCCCCCCCCCTAAAAAAATCCATGGCCTACGGTTTCACACCACTAAATACTGGTCCCATTCGTCCCTGTACAAAATGGGAGAGATGAAAACGTCAGTTTCTCCTCAATGGAACATCTCAGACCTTAAAGCTAACATTCTGCTTGAAGATCATCATATCTCCTACCCAATCAATCATAAAATTAGGGTAGTTATCCCCAAAATTTTCGAGCTACTGGACCGTGAAGACTAGCATGCACCGTGGACCCTGGAGGTCAGAGTACTTTTTCAGTCAGGTGTTCCCTGTAAGAATACAGTTAAAATTGGTTTGTCGGATCAAAATAACATATCAATGACAACCTCATTTTGATATTCCTACAGATTTTATACTTAATATTGATAATAACCATGATTTGCAACCCAGATCTCGCCATTTCTCTCGGTTTTTAGGGTATACTTAGGCGAGGGTCACCAAAAAACACCTCATTTGCAGTGTGGGCTGGACTTACCTGTTTCTTATGTTATTTACTGGTGTGAATCCCTACATCATCCACACTGCCTGATGCTCGCCACGAGAGTGTGTGTGAAACTTGGAGTCGCAGGATTAACTAATGTATAATTTATAGGCTATATGCGCTACTAATGTATTGATATGATACGACTCTTAACTGGTAGATACGACTTTGTTTCACTCAACGGGAAAACTACTTGAATAGACACGCCGTTTTATTTTTTGTAGAGCCATCGAATTTTGTCAAAAGTGCATTTTATTTTGTACCGAATTTATGCTAATTTTGGCACACAAAAAGCTTAATAACATATCAAAAATGTAGTTACCACCTTCTTCAACTCAACATTACGCTCAGTCCTTATATTACAAAAGTAAATGAATACGCATAATTTAACATATAAAATTTTGAATTCTGTAAATAATAGTTCAACAAAGTCGTAACTGGTACATTCGACTATTATATATATGTATGCACTCATATTTTGACAGTGTAGGATCTTAAGGTTTTTAATTGGAAAAGGGAACTGGTAAACTCAATTATAGGGTAATAGGGTAAAAATATGACCTTTAACTGACAATCAGTGCTAGGCTAGTTAAAGCCATTGATTGAAACATTGACGGAAAATTACACTGTGATTTATGTAGCAGTTTGAAATCGATTCAAGAAACCTTGCTCGCAATCTGATAACAATATTGATTGAAATATGTCAATATATTCGCATCCTTTCCGCGGTTCCTTCGTAAATTCTTTAAGGATATAAACACACACGCGCGCGTTTATCGTCATTAGTGATGTGGTCACCAAGTTCACTCCCTGAAGGGATACACATAATTATGACGGGAAACCACACAATCTTCTTGAAATGAACATTTTGATTATTAACTTACGGAAAACTGAGCTGGTCGGCGAGCGACTGTTATTATTTAATGCAATAAACAAGAATCTCAAAATATCCATGTTATTAGTTTATTACAAGTTTGAAGAGTGACATCATTGACTAGGACAAGTCATCCTTACTTGATTAACAGGGTGAATGACTTTGTAATATCCACGATAACATGCATGGTTAGGCCTTGTGGATTGAAAATTAAAGCTGATATGCCGCTCCACAGTATCGAATTACACGCCGATTTACACGAAAAATGTTCTGATCACACGGATGCCGTCAGCAAGAACAAGCGCATACCAAAATATTTATCAACGCACTCATAGAGACATTATTGGTGATATTTCTAATAAGTATATTTGATATTCTGCCGTTAGGTATGTCTTTGTTTTGACACGACATGACAGCCACCGAAAACCATCAAAAATGTTATAGGAATGACCTACAAAAGAAGCGCTGATCAATAACAGGCTGCGTCTTGTTTACGGGTTTTAAGCTCGATTTTTCTCGTGTAATTAAGTTCTGATAGTCTTCTTTCTGCATTATGGCGGATATACACACAAACATCCTACACAACTAGCATACTAGATTGATGTAGGAGATACGATAACATCAAATTGTTTACTTTCATGCAAATAAGGTCGATTAATTCCCTGGTTACTCTGCTTTACGAATCATGCCTGCATTAACCGAATTACCCCAGAGAATTACAATTAATCACATGTCAGTTTAAGAACATTGTCTAAACCAAAATATGAATAATTTTCAGACTTGTTTTCGGTGTTTCTGTATGAATTTTTAAATGTTAATAAAAACCCTTCTTTTTTCTATTTTGAAAATAATAAATTCTGTACAAAAAATAGCTTGTTTAGCAATTCTCTTTTTTAAATCTCTTTCGTGGGGGATCATATTTCTAAGCTTGACAATTTTAATTAGTAATGTCAAGAACGACTATTCCAGAAGGAACGTCTAGACTTTCTTGGCTTGGATTAAATGCGAAGCAGCATGACAAATAGGGATAAAAAAACCCGGATCCTCACACAGTGTGAAAAAAAATCTTCGTTTCCGGTTCGATCACTGGAGAATCTGTTTTGATTGATAATTTCATAAGCTTGAATCAAAATATTCATGCTTCATTCTGTATTTGTTTAGGAAATTTCATTATAGGCTCTGAGAAGAGTGATTGTAAGCGGTTTGATAAAGGTATGTGTGCGTTTGTTCTTTATCTCTAAATCCGCCAAGGCTAATAACGATTACTTCTTTCATCTGTAATGGCCAGGCAGAAACTAAAAACATTAATGGCTGTCCTTCCCAGACGCAAAGCCTGCATGTTGCAAGAGGCCTCGTTATGTACTGTTCCTCATAAACTTGTTCTTTTCCTTCCTTTTGTTCGTCATAAGTAAGACGTATGCCATAATCGTGATTATAGGTAAAAACCTCTCAGCCAACTTTACCGAAAGGATTGGGAATTTTGAACAATCAACTGACAAAAAAGACCCACCTGCATACCTGTAATGTAATATACCGTATTGGGTCAGCCAGATCGCCGTCTTTTACTCTAGGGCGCACAACACTATAAAGCACTCTACGTTTGGTTTGGGGGAATAGTAGCTAGTTCCAGTAAAGCAAAAATTGTGGGATATTTTACAATATTTTAAGAACTGGCTTCCAGTGAGGATGGTATATTATAATTAAAGTGATCATCACTGAATCATCACAACAGTTTGAAATTCGATTCTGTGTAGATAATAGGCCCTCGACTTCCGGCCCTAACGCGTCCATGATAGCGCTGTTCATATGCCCCTATCTTAAAATCTATACTAGAACGATATCAAAAATTGCAACTTTTTGAAAATTTCTGTTGTGATCTTTAGGGAAATTTATTCAAGATATTGTTACGTGGAGTGCAAATCAAATATCTCAATGTCGCATTTTACGTGTATTTTAATGGAGCGTTGATTTTAGTGTTGTGCGCCCAATACCTCAAAACAAGATGCGGTCCGCAATTAAGGTACCTCCACATGCCGTAGCCGTAGCATTGCATTTCCGCTAAACTCTTTGCGTGCGGCAGGCGACTACATCCGCGCAAAGATTAGTATTTGTCATTTTTATGTTTTTTTTTTCTTCATTTTCATTGGGCATATTCACAATCAGAGTTTAAATGCATTTATATGAGTTCAAACAAGCCTAGTCTTGGTTGTGTTTTCTTAGAAGGCTTCCAAGGAGTTAATCTAACATGAAAACTCGATCGTCTCTGCAAGAAATCCACAATTTTGTACAACGTTGTGGCCTATGAGGCACTGTAATAAACGTATTTTCTCATATATAACAAGCTGCATAACAAATTCCGTAGTCCCTTCAAAGGGATAAGACAAAACCCGGTGTAAAATTATTGATAAATTATTAACATGACATAACCATGATCAATAACCGTCTGTTGCCCCAAATTAAACTTGCACATTTTCTTAAAAATGAATAAAATGTCACATCAATTTCTCTTTCATAATATCAGTGACCAATGGATATGTATAGACTTCAACAAACCATTAACTAAAGATATTACAATGGGCCCGGTATGCGGAGCCATTGTTATAGCCAGGTGTTATCACCTCCACGATTCGGGTTGAGTAACAAAATACCCGTCCTCTTTCACAATAACTAACCAGTTTACATTATGATATAGGTCCAAGTTTTCTTCTGAAAGCGCGGTAAATTGAATACAAATGAAGTTAAGCAATAAGTTACGGATTTTAATTCTGCACAAAGTTGTTAGGTCAAAGCTTGCCCAGCAACATTCTGGCCTGATGTTTGTTTGTCTTTCTTCCTTTTCGAATAAATGGACAAAGTTTATTGAACACGCACTATAGAAGGATAGCCACCTGTCTAACCCAGTAGTTGTTGGTCCTCACTGTTACCATGAGGAAACTAACACAAATGGTGAGAGGCTTGTTTCACTTTGTCAAGAGTACCAGCTAAGGCCAGCTCAGGCAAAATTCCCCCAACCAAGCAGCCGTCTATGGACCTGGATGCACCCAAACGGTTCCAAATCCCAGCTGGACCAAATCATAGTCAATGGCAAATGGGTGAATTCTCTCCGCAACTGCATACTCAATGCATACGCAGCATCCGTCTCAAAGCCAGCCTTAGAACATCTAAAGGTAGAGCCTGTAGGAGACCAAAGTGTTTGACTGGAAGAAGCTACAAAATCCTTCTTCAAAACACCAATTTCAGATCGAACTTTCCAATAGGTTTCAGATGCTTCAAGAATTGGACTCATCTGTGTCAATCACTGAACGTTACAACCTAATTGAGGAAGCGGTTGAAGCAGCAGCCAAAAGTGGTTGCCAATGCAGCCCCTGTGAATGCCTAGGCGGGGTGTGTCTGAGAAAACCTTACAGCTGAGACAGGAGCGAGACAAGGCAAAGAAGAAATTCCTCATTGATAGAACCACCATCAAGGATTGCAGGGCGGAATCTCCATGCAAGGCGAATTAATCATATAAATCTGATGAACTGGCCAATCTCAACAAACAAACCAGATGATAACTTGAAAGTTTCAGATGTGAAGGGTTAATTAATACACTGGAAAATTATGCACGAAATCTCTGATCAGGATAGAAGATCTTCCACCAAAGTCAAGAAAAGGGATGGTACAGCCCCATCAAGTGAAAAAGAACTTCTTGATGAGTGGCGGCAATACTTTTAAGCTCTCTAACCAACAACGATAATGGTCCACCAACATCTGACCTACCTTCTCCTGCTGATCAGGACCTTCCTATATGCCAAGACCCACCATCCCTCGAAGAAACCAGAAAGGCAATTCAAGGAATGAAAAACAACCAGGGCACTGAGTGGGCCAGTGCAAATACCATCAGAAGCCCTCCAGATTGGTGGGTGGTAATGTTGCAGGTCACCACAAGTTGTGCGTTGAAGTTTTCACCACTCTTACAACCCCCGAACAGTGGATCACTAACACCATTGTTCCTTTGCCTAAGAAAGGAGACCTCAGCTGCATGAATAATTACAGAGTAATTACCCTTGATGTCAGTGGTAGCAAAAGTCTACAACAAAATCCTGTTAACAAGAATACGAAAGCATGTTGATCCTATACAAAGATCCAACCAAGCTGGTTTTCCCCCAGGTAGAAGCTGTGCACAGCAGGATCACATCCTAAGGAGAATCATGGAGGCCTTTCAGAGTTATCAACTCCCACTCACCATCACCTTCATCGATTTTAAGAAAGCCTTTACTCGATCAACAGGAAGGTCATGTTCTCGGTTCTCTTTCGGCACTATGGTATCCCAGACAGGTGGTAAAGCCATAGACGTCCTCTACAGCAATTCCAAAAGCGCTGTTATTGTAGATGGAAATATCTCTGAGCCTTTCCTCTTTCCAAACAACAGGGTTACTGCAGGGTGATGTATTAGCTCCCTTTATTTTCATTGTGCTGATCGACTACTTGCTTGCAAAAGGCAACTAAAGTACACGTTCCGGATTGATGACACATCCACGTCAGTCCAAGAGGTATCTTTGACTGTGTAACTCTGCAACACTTTCCCTTCGAAGCCAAACGCAGAGGGTGTGTGCGCTGAAAAGCTTCTTAGATGCGAGTTGTTGTTCTCAGTAGTTGGTTACTTCTTGCTTTTAATACTACTTCGGGGTAGGGGATGTTATAAGCGAGTCTGGTAGTCATTCCATTCGTATATGGTCTTTGGAAAAAAAAAGAGGTTTTGTAACAATCCTTCTTTGCCCTTGTGTGCAAATATGATTTATTATTGGTATGACAGTAGGACGGATGGCTGGTGTGACAAACGTTCACGTTCTCGAAAGAATGGCAACCTGGTCTTATGATTTTTATAGAGAAGGGTCAGTCTTGCAACTTGTCTACTGAGTTCTAACTTATCCCAGTTCAGTTCACCGCATTTGTCACGCGGCTCTTCCTCTCGTAGTTTCTTCAAGCAAATCTGGCCGCCCGATGCTGAACTCATTTTCATTTCTTCTGTTTGAGTTCTTGATGTGGATCCCACACTGTCACTGGTATTCTAAATGAAGCCGGACCAAGGTTTTATAAGCCGTTGCCTTAAGCTCAGTTGTACATGGGTGTAGGTTCCTGCATACAAGTTAAGTACTCTTTTGGCTTTTGAGACAGCCACAGTCTTAAACGACCTAGATTTCGCTGACAATATCGCCCTACTGGAGTCCTAGAGCTCAGGCACAGGTATCAAGAACAGCAGCTGCAGCTGAGATTGGGCCTTATCATCAGTGTGCAAAGAACAGAGTACATGACTACCAACTGCCACCCACTTCCACTGCTTAAGGTTTATGGCGAGTGCATCAACCATGTCTCCGACTTCAAATATCGTTGTGTTGTATGAATGGCTTCTAGTTCTAAAGACTTACAGACGAAAAGACCTTGCCTGGGCAGCATTTTGGAGTTGGAGCGCATATGGAGAAGTCAAAGTAAACCAATCGAAAGGAAAGTACGCCTCTTCAACACAAGCATGCGTGACGGTATTTTTGTATGGCTGCGAACCTGTGTGCTGACAAACAATTTGGATAGTAAGGTCAATTCTTTCGCAACATCAGAATCATGCTGAACGTCCAGCGCATTGATCGTGTCTCAAATGCCAAAATCTATGCTGCTACCGGTACGGAGCCTCTGATAAACCTAGTAAGACTGAGACAGCTCACTTTTCTTGGTCATATTCTAAGGAGCCAACGGAGAGCTTATTAGGTTATATGCTATCTACACACCACCGCATGGCAATAGAAGCAGGCCCGACAGAGAACATCATATCTCACCTACATCCAAAAGCTCTTGTGGGGATACAAACAATTAACATGTTGCCAACCAAAGGCTATCTCCAACTTGGCCCAAAACAGAAGAGCTGGAGGAAACTTGCGATCGCCTTCTGCGCACTCGACTGATGATATGATATGTGATGATTATGCCTATATAAGCTGAGCATTTTTATTTGGCGATGAGGATAAGTATTTTGCGCTTACGTATTAAAAAAATGACTTCGTCTAATCGGAGAGGTGTAACACCTGAGTCTTTTCAACCCGAGAAAATAATAAGCATGGTCCTGCACTCCCAGATAACAAGGAATCGAAAGTGTTTTTCTAATTGAATATCTTTAAGCTCAATGTTTCTAAGACCACGTATCTATTGGTCACTGAAGTGGGGGAAATAAATTGAAGTGACATTTTTATTCATTTCAAGAAAATGTGCCAGCTTATTTTGGCAACCAGACGGTTACACCATGATTTTATAATTTTATTATGAATTTGGAACTCGGTTTCCCCCAAGCCCTCGATGGGGACAACAAAACAACAGCATAGAAGGCCATGTGCCCCATAGTCTATTTGGATAATTAGTGCTTTTGTCAAGGATTTTTCGAGTGAATCACTAACGCACCGTTAACATAAATCCCATATCGCGCTTACTCTTTGCCAATGATATCCCTTGTAGCTTTGTCATTTGCAGGGGTTCTCTGCAATGTGTCACCGTTGCTGTTTGGCACGGAAGGCACCGCTTCACTACTGC
Source organism: Ophioderma brevispina (assembly GCA_023653785.1). Classification (NCBI taxonomy): domain Eukaryota; kingdom Metazoa; phylum Echinodermata; class Ophiuroidea; order Amphilepidida; family Ophiodermatidae; genus Ophioderma; species Ophioderma brevispina. Next base: position 16,719 of record JAMKCH010076851.1, on the reverse strand, counting down.
TTCTGTTTTCTCATTTAATCTTTGGAACCAGACCTTACTACGAAGTCTTGGTGGTTCCTTGGTGTCCTTGGTTTGCTAGAATGATAATATGATTTTGTAGTCTTTCTAGGATCACAATAGTGTTGCCTCAAAGAACTATGTTGTCATGTGTCCCACTTAACTCATGTCTAACTGACTAAAATGCTTTGTACTGTTCCTTATTGTTGTGCCACTTGTTTTTACGATATGTCTCTATCACTATTTGTAGAGGTATGTCTTTGTGTGTTTTCATTTCATTTTGTTCATTTCATTTCGTTTATTTCATTCAGAACAACGATCATGATACAGATCAAAATGATATATTTCTATAAATTACAGTAACAGTAATGTTATAACTGTTATAATCCTAATAATCGACAACTCTCTTCTAATCCTATTCATAATAATAATAATATAGTATTATAATATGATTATAGAATAGTATATAACCATGGGTAGCTTACAATGTGTGATATCTGAATGGGGAAAGATCAAAATAGGAGCTTTAATCTTTGATCCAACCCTTAGCAATAATAGATTTAAAAAGAAAACGATTTGAGTAATGTAAACACGCATTAAATTACAGGAGATACTTATAAGACAGGACAGACACCGAAGAGGACAGGACAACACAGAGCGTTTACGCGGACAAAGATAGACTAAGGGTAAAGCTGGGTGAGAGCCATGGAAAGTATACAAGTAAGATCAGAAATATTGATAGGGATGTGCAGGAGATTTTAACCATTATAATCACTGATTAAGTACTTTTTATATTTGAGTTTAAAGCAACTGGTTGTTTTACTTGATGTGAGTGCCTTATCAAGTTTGTTCCAGGAGGCAGGACCAGTAAATTTGTTTGAGTTTGTAATTAATGAGGAACGACATTTAGGAGTCTGGTAATGATGATCATTTCTTGTATAATATTATGAATTTCACTATTTTTGGTAAAAAAAAACATTAAATGAATTTGGAAAATCCTTGTTGGAATAGCGATACATGCAAAGAGCAATTTGAAGTTTGTTTTTTGTCTAAGATGTTTAAGATTTTTAATTCGTAGAAGAGTGGTTTGGAGTGAGAAAGGTAAGGTGAGTTTGTACATATGCGGATGGCCTTTTTGTTTTCTATACTGGTCCACGGGCATAAAGTTTGATGTTTAGGATTTGTGATAGCCCAGGCTATGTTACAATATGAGATATGTGGAAGAATAAGTGTGTTGTAAAGTGAAACCAAGATTTTGGAAGGAAGTGTGTGTTTGAGTTTTTAAGAATGCCAACACCTTTGGAGACCTGATTTGTTGTTTTAATGATGTGGTGTTTTCAATTTAGTTAACTGTCAATTATGACAGTCAACTGTTTCTGTATTGATCAGGATCATGTCTAACATGTCTAATGTCATGCCTTGGTATACACTTAGATATTTGTCAAGTATGCTGTCTGAGTCTTTTTCTGTTGTCACTGTTTTGGTTTGCTGTGGACACTTTATTTTGGTTTTCTGTTAAAATTTGGTTTGGTTTTTCTGTTGACGCTTTGTTTTGGTTTTGTATTGACAAATGTTTATTTACCTGAAAGAGTTTTTGGTCCTCGCTTGTTTTGAGGCCTAATAAGCAACAAGCAGTGGCCTTTACCACATACACATCAACCACAGTTACACGGTCTGATGTTGCAATTTGTGCTGTAGGATAAACTTACCTATTACTGGTAACGGTGTCTGTAAATAATGCGGGATTAGTGTGACATCTGCTTGTTTCAATTTGATTTTTTTCTTTCTGAAGTGTTGTTTCACCTATTAAGTTTTGTGTACAACCTGAGTCTGCGCCCACTTTTAAGTTGACATTTTCTATTTTGGCTATTGTTGTTGTACTAATTGCATATACACTTTAACCTGTGTGTGTTTCGCTTTCACCTGTGTGAGTTTTTACACTTTCACCTATGTGTCTTCACACGTTCACCTGTGTCAGTCTTTACACTTTCACCCCTGTGTCTTTATACTTTCACCTGTGTGAGTCTTTACGCTTTCGCCTATGCGAGTCTTTACCCACTTTCACCTTTAAGAGCAAAAAACATAACTGTCATCACTGTGTACACCCTCGGGTATGTACACTGTTATTAAAATTTTGAACAAGTGCTCTACATTGTTGCTTTGATTCTCCTGTATAATTTCTATCACCTGCTAATTTTACTTTCTGTTTAAACCTGTATTAGGCCTGTTGAGACCCTTAGTGTGCTAATTGGTGTGTATAGGGTCTTTTCACGGAAGGCAAATTATATTAAATGGACTTCTGTTTGCCCTCCAAATCATCCAAGCATGCGAAGAATACAAAACATTCATCTGGTTTACCTGAACATTTCAGCTATTTTGCAGGTGACTCCTTTGTATTTTCTGCATGCTTGGGTTGTTCTGGAGGCAGGTCTGGCCAAGTTAACCTATTGACCTTCCGTGAAACCGCCCTATACTGGTGTTGCTCGTTGATAGTGTTGACCGACAACTTCATCGCGAAAAATGGCTGAACTTGCCATAAGACCTACAAGTTTTAAATTTAAACATGGAAATTTGTCTCAGGATATGTAAATTCATCAAAATAAAATGTTATATTTTGAAGCAAAGGGATAAATGCGAAAAAATGGTGAAATCAGCATTTTAATGAATATCTTTAAAAGTATAAACTTGACCAGAACTCTTCTATTTTATACACCCGTTCATTGTCATGATTGTGATATGATCTATCTCCTTGTGGTGTTCCAGCGAGTATTTTAAGAAAAAAAAACATTCATTAAGGACTAACCCGGGGTTTACAAACCCGTGTCTAAAGTTAGACTTAATTCGAGAATACCAGCCCCAATGTTTTCAGTCCACAACAATTTACAATAAACATTATTGACTACTCATCAGTGCTATAAATAAAATAATATTTCTGACTGTAACTTGTGCTGCAATAAGTTCGTGACAAAACACGCTGTCGCCAATAAACCAACGAGGCTCAATGGATTCCATGTGGTTGAAATAAAGAAGGAGGAGAGGAAGACAAAAAAGGTGGTGGAGCGATAACATTCCAGGGTAGAGAGGAAAGGTAAAAAATAAGATGGACAATGCTGGAGGACTACACACAGCAATGGGTGACATAGGAGGAGGAGGAGGATCACGATGACGATGACGACGACGATGATGATTACCCAAGTCTATCAATGTTGGAGAAACATAACAGGTTGTTCACGATATGAGCTGATATGGCATTGAACAACATTTTTGAGCAAGAAGACAATTTCCGAAAAAAAATACTCTAATTGTTTGTCTTGATTGTGTTTTCTAAATATTTCCGATGTATTTTTTAAAGAAACTGTCCCATCTCCCATCCCCAGGCAATGATAATTCATCACTTACCCTTCGGCAATATGCAGATATCATTGACTAGTTGCAAGATATCATTTCTTGTTGTGTGTTGTCGGACTAATGACACATGAAAACATTTTTTTCTGGATGTTTCAGTATTTATCATAAACTCACACTGAACAACTGAGAGAAATAGACCCATGGAATGGGAATTAATTTAAAAGGTGACCCGATCTAAATCAAACATCTCAATATATATGTGGTTTCCACTATTTATTAAAAATAAATAATGATCATCCTTGACTGAAATTGTATATGAACACACTGATGATATCCCCATACAGCTTACTGAGAAGATAACCTGATCCACTGCAACCACAGTCAAAACAATTGTCAATGCAAAGAAGGTCCCATTTATTAAAAATATCCCAATTCAGTGGATGGAAAGGAGTCGCGATTGAACGTGTATGAAATGCACTACTTTGATGATTTTGTTTTTCATGGGTATCACTTCATTGCTGTTAGGTCATGGTCCTGACCTGGCCTAGTATCGGTTAAATCCTTGCATATTTTACATCGATGATTACTTTGGAATAATTTACCATTTTCACATTAGCCACAAGGATGTGAAAAAGTGACCAGATAAGCTTATACATGTCCTTCTCCATTTAGCTTGTACCGGTACGCATGCGTTTTGCAGATTGGACATTATAAACTATTGATGGACATTTCCTATGCAAGTATTGCATCACCCGAAAACAGGTATGGTATTGGAGAAATGCAAGGCGCTCATTTTAGAAATCAATTTATTTTCCATATGTAAGTCAAACTATTTTAAAAGACTATTAACCTCACATTAAACTTTGATGTTACTTCCTTGTTCCCTGAAGGTCCCTGAATGATTCCAAAGGAGTTTAATTTCAACACGTAAATCAACAGCACAGAAGCAGAGTTAGGATGTACCATGCATACTGCACGGACCAATAAAGAAGTTCTACACTGTAAAACTAAGAAGTACGTGATGGAATTATCCTCATATGTAGAGTAAAATCGCAGTCAAATTTGAGTAAACGTACTTTAAAATGCGTACGGTTTACTTCAATTTGACTAAAACTTTACTCAACATGTGTGGGCAAGCCCTGAATTAGTCATTTTAGAGTGTAGCTTTGAGAAGCAAGGATTTCTGTTAAGGTATGATGTCGTGAAATATTGCTGATATTTTTGATGATGCTTGTTTAAGTAATACATAATATAGGTTTTCCTAGCCAATTTCAAACATTGTTCATTCGATTTATTAAAAGAAGCTTTCATTTTCGTGCGAAATTGAATACGATTAAAACGTACTTCAAATAAGTGAATTGCTGAGCAATATCGGTCAATGTATATTCGATTTCGGTCAAAGTGCAGCCGGTTTGATAACTCAGCCTGCGGCCCTGTTCAAACATTCAATTTTATCAATCCGTTAACAAAGGTTAAGCTTAGAAAAGGCTCATTATGTTTAATCTCAAATAAATTTTAGCTTGCTTAAAAGATGCAATGATTAGTTTAAAATGCAGTATATTTTTTTTTTTTTTGGTGTTTCAATTAATCCACATTTACAAATACGTTTCAGGAACCTGAACTTAAAATCTAGATGCCTCGGATGTGGATATAAACATATTCTCATATAAAAAAGGGAAATGTTTTGAAGATTATTGTAAGTGTTCGAAAATGATATCCATTTGAAGAAAAAAGCCAAAAAATAACCTATCGATCGCCCTGTCAAGTAGAAGCTAATAATGATGTAGTTCGTAAATGCATTTCGCTGTCGGGCAAGTGAAAAATACACAATGGCATATGTTATGTATTTGAGCAAATGCAAATTGGCCGATGAGATGGAATGGGATGTAAATGGGTATGTTTTGAAAAGAATAGCAGAATGTTGTATTACCCTATTTGAAGATTATTGGACCACAATGTGTGTAAAGAATTTGTGAATTTTAAACACTCTGGGAATATGTGTGAATGACACTGATGCTCAAGTGAGTGTGATTTGTTAGCGTAATCTGACCGGTCGGTCACTCATCCCACACGTAACTGCTGCGACACCTTCAACATGTAATTTTCCCCTATTTTGACTAATTGTAAATCAAGGAAAGGTTACTTAAGAATAAGTTCACACTAAAGTGCTCATATTCCCGCTCATAGACATCATATGTAAATCTTCTTGCACCACAAATATGACTTAGGGAAAGCCATATGATGTATAACAAATTTGACATTTATTTTGCCAAAAGAAGTCCTTGAAAACAAATCAATTATGTTTGACTTTTCTTATTTTTCGACACTTCAAAATAGATCCCTAAGATAGTTTAACTATTATTTTGGTTATTACAACACATTCTTACTAATTGGCCGATGAGATCAATTTGTCATAATTTGGAACCATGTAACATTTTGGTGTGTTGATTATGTCACAATGCATTTTGCCAGTAATTTTTTCACATCATTTTGTATCACACTTACTTGATTTTTTTTTCAACATCATATTTTTTTCAGATTTTGGCACGGGTGGGTCTGTTTTTATTGAACTAAAACTTTTTCAAGTCGTCTAGCTGCTCCACACGGCTTGAAATGAAGATTTATTAAAATAAAATCAGGAATCCCTCATCTTAGTTTGTCCGACCGTACATGTAAAAGTGTTTTTTTTTTCATCAAAGTTTTTGCACATTTTCTGCCTTTCGTAATTAAAGGTAAAATGAAAACCTTGAACATACATCTTTTTAAGGAAAAAAAATTGAGATTTGCTTTTTTGCAAAACCACCATATTTAGCTGGAAACCACATGTTCCATCCTTCGACAAACGTCTTGGCAAAAACGTCTTTATCCCGCATTCAGTTCCCATCTACAAAACAAGTCGGTGTCTCTGCATAGCATATCAAGCTAGATTAGTGCTACCTCTACTTGGACATGGAAGTCTCCAAAGAAGGTGGTCTGATATAAGCTGGTCCTTGGTTCCAAAGCAATGACCAGCGAACTGTGTTCTCATCTGTGCCGTGCCACTATTGTAGATATTGGAGGTATATCACCATAGATCTGATGTTTGGTGGGATGTTTCTTTCAGGAAATGTTTTGAACTGGCATGTGTAGCGTTGGTACAAGTGCCAAGGCATTTAAAGAAATGAAATGAAATGGGCAGAACACTTGTTTACGTAAGACAACAGATGGACAAAGAATCTCAATGAATGACAACCTAGAAATGGAAAAAGAAGAAGAGGCAGACAGGAAAGGAGGTTGATAGATGATATTATGGCCTAGACTGACAGCAGATAGGAAGGAATGGACTTTACTTGAGGAGGGCTTCATCCAACAGTGGATGGACATAGCCTGCTGATGATGTGTGTGTGTCCGTGGCCTGGGTGTATATGTGTGTGGTAAAAATGTTAACCATGCACTGACTGAACTCCCGGTGTAAAAGGAGATATTGTCCACCAAGAGCTATAGTCCGGGCATCATATACGACAACGGAAGAAAGCGTGAAACTAATTCTTCACCATTGTAGGCGGACTGTGAGTTCGGAGGACTACACCTGGCACAAAAAGTATCTCGGCATGTTTTTCGATCAGTATTGTGTCAAAGTCAGACCATTTTGAAAGTTTACGAAATATATATTTTGTTGGCTAGGTCTTGCTCTTTCATTTAACCCCTCGCTTGTAAAAAGTGTGCAAAAATGGCTGAGATAGAGCGCCCGAAAGACGCAAACCCCCCAAACCAAAAGTTGCAGTTTTGGGATTTTTCAATGGTAACTGTGTGGTACAACGCAATAATACGTGTGTATTGATTTTACACAAAGAGGTTTTCCGACTGAATGAGCGAGAAAGCCTACTTGCAATATTGATTGTGGTACATTCGTGTTCGTGTCCCATTACACTGCAATGCCCATTGAAAAATCCAAAAACTGCAACTTTTGGTTTTGGGGGTTTGCGTCTTTCGGACGTTCTATCTCGGGCATTTCTGCACGCTTTTTACAAGCCAGGTATTAAATGAAAGAGCAAGACCTAGACAATAAAATGTATATTTCAAAAACTTTCAAAATGATCTGACTTCGAAACAATACTGATCGAAAAACATGCCGAGATACTTTTTGTGCCAGGTGTATATCTCCTGTCACACCGTCTAACTCTTAAGCGCATTTACCTATTAATTTCATACTCATATGGGGCGTGCAAAGAATGACCTCTTCTGACCATAATTCGCCCTATTTTGCAGCCTTCGATCGCAGGCGACATTTGCTTTCCGGGGAACGCTGTATTTTTATAATTACTTATATTTATTATGAGATTGATTGAAATAGAGCATTTCATAATTCTTTATCGCTACTATATAAGCGGCATCCTTAAGAATCCTTTTTATAATTACTTATATTTATTATGAGATTGAAATAGAGAATTGCATAATTCTTTAACTGTATTCTAATTAGATTCTTTGACCATGTTGACAAGTTCATAAACTAATGTCTTCTTTATCAATTTTCTTTTTAAAATGCGAAAAGCTTATAAAACGTTTAACACTGCTTTATCGCTACTATATAAGTGGCATCCTTAAGAATACATCGAAATGCGAAACACGCAACATTTTCTTTGTATATGCAAAACATGGCATTTTGATAGAGCAGGTATGAAGGTTTTTATAACAACACTTCATACCGATCTTTTGTAATTTTATAGCGGTGTTTACTCCTAAGTTCATTACGCTGTGTGAACTTTCCACTTCACTTTGCCCGTTTATGCAATTTACTGAATATCGTAAGAAAAATGTTTTTGAAACTAATACCTTTATTAGGACCGTTGAATTAAAGGCAGCATCACGGACAAGGAAATGTGACGTTTTTTGCTACAATGTATAGAAATTAAGAGGTGTGCAGGCCTCTCTGTGGTTTGCACCTGATGATATACGAGAGTTAATAAATTTAGGGATAGGAAACGGCACAATTTAGGCTTCCCCTTTTTAGTAGGGTTCAAAATTAAAGTCCCATTCTAGATGTTTGGGGAAGAATATTTGAAGGTGTTTTCTGGTACTTTCAAGGGTGCTGAACAAGATTTTTTTGGTCCAACCTCTGGGAAATGTGGGGAACTCTCGCTAGAGGGCGTTTTTCAAAATGGCCGCCAAAATTCCAAAAAAATGCATATTAAAGCTAAAAACAGATATATGAGAATCTAAGTGAAATCAATTTTGATGTATTTCTGAATGCTCTCTATTATATAATAATATTTAAATAATTAGGATTTATGATAGGTACCTTTAGAGGGCGCTTTTTCAAAATGGCCGCCAAAAGTTTAGAAAATTGCATATTAAAGCTAAAAACAGCCATCTAAGAGTCCAAATTAAATCAAATTTTGGTGTTTCTTAATGCTAGTTATTGTATTATGCTATTCCAATAATTAGAATTTATGATAAGTACTCGTAAAGGGCGCTTTTTCAAAATGGCTGCCAAAATTCTGTAAAATAACCTTTTTAGGACCCTTATCAATTAATTATTATGGAATACAAGTATAAATCAATGTGAAGATTTTTAAGGTATTTGTTTACACTTTCAAGAATGCTGAACAAGATTATTTTAGTCCAACCTCTGGGAAATGTGGAGAACTCTCGCTGGAGGGCTTTTTTTTTTTCTAAATGGCCGCCAAAATTCCAGAAATTGCATATTAAAGCTATAAACAGCCATCTAAGAGTCCAAATGAAATAATATTTCGGTGTTTCTTAATGCTATTTATTGTATTATGCTATTCCTATTATTAGAATTTATGATAAGTACCCCTAGAGGGCGCTTTTTCAAAATGGCTGCCAGAATTCCATATAATAGCGTTTTGGGGGCTGTTTTCAATTATTATCAAATTCAAATATAAATCAAAGTGATGACGATTTTAAAGATGCTTTTTTTATATTTTCAAGGGTGCTGAACAAGATTAAAGCTAAAAACAGCTATCTAAGAGTAGAAATGGCCGTTAAAACTTGAGAAAACCACATTTTAGTAACACCTATCTGAGAATAAAAAATGAAATCATTTTAGGTGGTTTCTTAATGCTAGGCTATTTATTGTGTAATGCTATTTCAATCATAAGGATTTATTATTAATGCCCCTAGAGGGCGCTTTTTCAAAATGGCTGTCAAATGGCATATAAAGGTTTTTTTTTTTACATTTCAGATTGTAAATACTAGTACCTGTAGATTATATAATACATAAAATTATGAAATATTTTAGCAATATTATAGAAGATTTATCTCCCTTCAATTAGGCCGAAATCCATATGTATTAAGGGGAGTGACCCGATTTAATTATATAAAATGTACTATATTTAAATTCTGAAATGTATAAAAAGACATATTAAATTTTGGCAGCCATTTCCAAAAAGTGCACTCCTAAATATACAATAAAGATAATCAAGAAATACCTCAAAATTGATATCGTGTTTATTCTTAGATTGCTATATTTAGCTTAATAAGCCATTTCTATACTTTTTGGCCCTTTTGAAAAACGCCCTGTAGCGAGATTTCCCCACATTTTACAGAGGTCGGACCTTAAAAATCTGAGCATCCTTGAAAATATAAACGAAATACCTTCAAACATCTTCACTTGTATTTGTCAATAATGCATTGATAACAGCCCCCCCCCCCCAAGGCTATTATATGGAATTTAAATTGGTTGCCATTTTGAGAAAAAAAAACTCTAGTGGTACTTATCATATTATTACAATTGCTAGAATAGCGGAATACAATAATTAGCAATAAGACACCCAAAATTGATTTCATTTTTGAATCTTAGATGGCTATTTTTATCTTTAATATGTCATTTTCTGGAATTTTGGCAGCCATTTTGAAAAAAGCGCCCTCTAGGGGTATTTATCATAAATCTTTGTGATTGAAATAGCATTACACGATAAATAGCATTGAGAAACAACCCCAAATTGATATTCATTTTGATTATCAGATAGCTGTTAATATACTTTAATATGCGGTTTTCTGTTATTTTGGCGGCCATTTAGGAATGCCCTCTATCGAGATTTCCCCCAGAGGTTGGACAAAAAAATCTTGTTCAGCATCCTTGAAAATATTAACAAATACTTTCAAACACCTGCACTTTGATTTATACTTGTATTTCATAATAATTAATTGATATCATTTTTTTACTCTTATATTGCTGTTTTTAGCTTTAATATGTCATTTCTGGATTTTGGCGGCCATTTGGAGAGTTACCCACATTTCACAAACGTTGGATCTAAAAAATCTTGTTCAGCACCCTTGAAAGTATTAAAAAAGCATCTTTAAAATCGTCATCACTTTGATTTATATTTGAATTTGATAATAATTGAAAACTGCCCCCAAAACGCTATTATATGGAATTCTGGCAGCCATTTTGAAAAAGCGCCCTCTAAAAAAAAAAAAAAAAAAAAACACTTGTATTTGTCAATAATGCATTGATAACAGCCCCCCCCCAAGGCTATTATATGGAATTTAAATTGGTTGCCATTTTGAAAAAAAACTCTAGTGGTACTTATCATATTATTACAATTGCTAGAATAGCGGAATACAATAATTAGCAATAAGACACCCAAAATTGATTTCATTTTTAATCTTAGATGGCTATTTTTATCTTTAATATGTCATTTTCTGGAATTTTGGCAGCCATTTTGAAAAAAGCGCCCTCTAGGGGCATTTATCATAAATCTTTGTGATTGAAATAGCATTACACAATAAATAGCATTGAGAAACAACCCCAAATTGATAATCATTTTGATTATCAGATAGCTGTTAATATACTTTAATATGCGGTTTTCTGTTATTTTGGCGGCCATTTAGGAATGCCCTCTATCGAGATTTCCCCCAGAGGTTGGACAAAAAAATCTTGTTCAGCATCCTTGAAAGTATTAAAAAAAGCATCTTTAAAATCGTCATCACTTTGATTTATATTTGAATTTGATAATAATTGAAAACTGCCCCCAAAACGCTATTATATGGAATTCTGGCAGCCATTTTGAAAAAGCGCCCTCTAGGGGTACTTAAAATAAATTCTAATAATTAGAATATCATAATACAATAACTAGCATTAAGAAACACCGAAATATGATTTCATTTGGACTCTTAGATGCTTGTTTTTAGCTTTAATATGCAATTTCTGGAATTTTGGCGGCCATTTAGAAAAAAACGCCCTCTAGCGAGAGTTCCCCACATTTCCCAGAGGATGGACTAAAATAATCTTGTTCAGCATTCTTGAAAGTGTAAACAAATACCTTAAAAATCTTCACATTGATTTTTACTTGTATTCCATAATAATTAATTGATAACGGTCCCAAAAATTATGTATAATAGATGTTACGATTTCTTGACAAAAAATAATATATTATATAAAAAACAATACGGCTTTCGAAAAAGGCATGCTACGTATATGGCAGTGCTGGACTTTGTTAGAGATATTAGCGATGCAATAGACAACGACATGTATACCTTAGGCATATTTATGGATTTATCGAAGGCCTTTGACACTATTAATCACAGTATAAAAAAAAAAAAAAAAAAAAAATAATTAATTGATAACGGTCCCAAAAAGGCTATTATACTGAATTTTGGCAGCCATTTTGAAAAAGCACCCCCTACGGGTACTTATCATAAATTATAATTATTGAAATAGCATTACACAATAATTAGCATTAAGAAATATCCCAAATTTGAGTTCATATTGACTATTAGATAGCTGTTTTTAGCTTTAATATGCATTTTTTTTAATTTTGGCGGCCATTTTGAAAAACGCCCTCTAGCGAGAGTTCCCCACATTTCCCAGAGGTTAGACCAAAAAAATCTTGTTCAGCACCCTTGAAAGTACCAGAAAACACCTTCAAACCTTCTTCCCCAAACTTCTAGAATGGGACTTTAATTTTGAACCGTACTATTTAGCAGATTAGCACTCGAAGTGAGAGCGCTGTTTTACACTTCAATTTTAGCGTTCACCCGGCTTTCGTGATTACCTGGCTTTTTGACCAACTGGATAACCATATGACTTTTGTAGAGACATGGAAACGGAACATAAATTGATAACAGCCCAAAGAGCGATAGAAAGGAAAATGCTTCATCTCACGTTATAGACGGTTTGTCACACAGAAATTAGGCAAATAACACAAGTGAAAGACATTATCCAGAAGATAAAAGAATCGAAATGGAGATGGGCAGGGCATGTATACAGAACAAAAGGCAACAGGTGGACGAAAAGACTTTCAAAATGACAGCCAAGAAAATTAGAGGAGGAGAGAAAATGCAGACTTATCCGTATATACAATAGATACGTGTAGCAATTATTAAGTGAACTCTGACTATTAAAGATGATGCTGTAATATATGGAAGTTAACTACGGAAAGAAATTTCGCTAACCGGACAGACAGACAGACAGAACTCATTTTATGGATTCTTTGCAATTGTCACAAATATATTCATTGGCTGAAAATAGACTGTAATAGCTACAACAACTTTTTGATTACGCACACTCTACAAACATTTTTTGCTGCATTAATTTCTTTTGATGTGAGTTATCAAAATATGTACATCTGCAGATAAGTCAATATCACTCCGGGTATGAAATCCATTACACTAAAAAGCGTAACAAAAGGCGTATCTTGATTGACATAGAGGTTAAAAATTGAATTCATTTTTTGAAGGGTAGTTTACTTGAAGTGGCATCGGCCTGATTTGCATACAACGTTCTTAACTTAACAGATAGCATTTTCTCTGGAATCAATCATTTTTATCAATTTTGTCATAGCAAAATCTGTCGTCTTCGGCGTCTGTCTGTCCGTCTGTTTCCTCCTGTAATTGTCAGACATCTAACCTGATCTAGATGCTACTTGCATCACAGGACTTTAGTATTTACCGCTACAAAAATTCTGGACGCATTATGTATAATAGATGTTACGATTTCTTGACAAAAAATAATATATTATATAAAAAACAATACGGCTTTCGAAAAAGGCATGCTACGTATATGGCAGTGCTGGACTTTGTTAGAGATATTAGCGATGCAATAGACAACGACATGTATACCTTAGGCATATTTATGGATTTATCGAAGGCCTTTGACACTATTAATCACAGTATATTATTTATACCAACTGTATCATTATGGCTTTCGTGGAACGTCACACCAATGGTTTACAAACTACCTTTCAGATAGAGAACAATTTGTTTCACTCAACCATGCTGTATCATCAAATGAAAGTATCAAATGCGGTGTTCCTCAAGGCTCCATATTGGGCCCTTTATTATTTATTATATATATGAATGATATATGTTTTACATCTAAATTATTATCATTTATACTTTTTGCCGATGATACAACGGTCTTTTATTCTGATAGAAATATTGATACCCTATATGATACAGTAAACAGGGAATTGCATGAAGTGTGCAATTGGTTTAAAATGCAATAAATTGTCACTGAATACTTCAAAAACTAACCTTATGTTTATTGGCACAACATATCAAACGAAAAGAGCAAATGTAAATCGTCATATTTATTTGGACGGTTGTAGATTAACTTGTGTGTCCGACGCCAAGTTTTTTAAGTAATACTTCTTTAGGAAAAATCTGAATTGGGAAGTCCCAAATAAATAATTATTGCAAGATGTGTCGAGAATCTTGGTGTCTAAACACAGTCCAAGCAATTTTCCCAAAGGTTCACTGTACATCAACTCTATTGCTCTGATATTGGCCATACATCAACTATGGAATATTACTTTGGGGGAACTCTTAATAAGGTTATCTATCCAAGTTATTTAAATTGCAAAAAAGGTCACTGTAGAATAAAAATTTCAAAATAGTTCATATCTCTGTCATTCAAAACCTTGTTTGAAAAAATATAAGACTCTAAATATATTTGATATTTATGAAAAGAAGTGGGTGTCTTTATGTACAAATATAAATGGTTTGCTACCAACTTCGTTTGACAATATGTTTACTGACCTATAAAGTGTTCAAATTACGATACCAGAAATAAAAGAAATTAACCGATTGGGAATTCACAAAATGAAAACTGCTCATTTCTACTGGGCCAAATTTTGGAAAACTTAACAACTGACTAAAAAATGTCACTCATAGCACTTATTCAAAGAAAAATATCATATTTTCTCCAGAAAACAAATATACAAAATAAAAGCTTTCTATTAGCCTAAAATGTGAACGGTATTTTCGATATACTTTTATAGGCGTGGGGTTAATATTATGTTATTTGCTTGGATCTGTCTTTGTTGTAATGTTAATATTTCTGTTGTAATTTATGTTATGTGATATATAGGTGGTGCAACGTATTATCAGGCTTGCCTTTAGTTGGTATTCTCCTCCATCACTGTTTTTTAAATGATTTCTTTGTATATTGTATATAATGTTGATGCGAAATAAAATGATTGATTGATTGACTAAGGTGTGACAGACAGGAATAATAATCGTTTGGCGTGAGGCGGAGCCCTCGAGGACAACGGTTTTTTTTATTTTTTTTCTTTTATGTCCTGGGCAAGAACCTTAATTCATGCGTCGCGACCCAAGCCGAAATCTGGGGAGCTGTCAATTGTAGGGGGCTATACAATCTAAGTGCTGATAGGGCTGTTCGCTTGGGCGGCAGCCAACTAGTGAAGCGAAATGATTGTGACGATTATTCCCAATGGCGGCGTAATAATAATAGGCAACATCGACTTGGAGACTGTTTACAGGCTAAAAACGTACTATAAAACTGATATGTTATTATTATTATTATTATTATTATTAGGCAAACGGCAAAGGTCAAATTGGTGTATTTCAGAATTTCGCTCTTATTCCCTTTAAAACATGCAAAACAATATATAATTCCCAGAATACTGGCAAAGTCTTTCTCTTAACACACCGGGAGGATCTTGCAAGCTTTCACTCTGCACGATTTTTGTTGTATTTAGTACTCATTATACAACAATCTTGTTTCGCCTAGCTCAGCCTGCGACTACCCACAGCCTAGCCAGTCAACAGTAAAATATAAATTTAAGCATAATCACAAACTTGTACAGTAAAACCAACAACATACGGCTTTCATGTAAATTAAGGCAATATACATGACAAAACTGTAGCTTATACAGATTTTTCAGTAAATATAGCTTACAAGAAAATGTAAAATATGAACACTACCAGAAGAAACGTCAGGCTCGTCAGCTAAAATCGCTTGAAGAAAACGAGAAGATAACAAAAACAACCTCCGGGAAAATCAAAATTGATATAGATGAAAACAAATATAAAACAAACAACAAAAGGATATGAACCTCATGTGACGTCTTTCAAAATTTAACCTCAAATCGAACTACATGCAAGAACTATCACTAAACTCTGTTACAAGAGATTGGTCACGAATCCATTCTCTGCCGTCAAATCAGCCCACCGGTTTAGGAAGCGTTTTTTGCGGAGGCGTTGGTTGCACCTGGAATGCGAAATACTTTTGTAATGGATCGACATAAAAGAATTCCACGTACAAGGACACACCATGCGCACGAAACTAAAATTTATACTTACACGGAAAAAGTGCCTGCGAATTGCCTCTAACACACAGCGTAGAAATAAGTCGAATCTGAAAATATTTGAATGTGAGTTGTGGCGAGACAATTCCACTGAAAGATCAGCGGGAAGCAACATCATGCCGCAAAATAAAGCATTGCGTTTTGTTTTATCAACATCAAATTACACCAAGTTTTATGCATATGTGTACTATATTCAGCAGATGTACTAAAAACTTTATATAGGATGCTCTTTTTATTCTTCTTAAGCATTTAAAACGTTCCCAAAAATTACATGAAACTTTAATAGCTACATTCTTTGATATGTGATAAGATGAAGATTCGTGGAACAAACATTTTGATTCGTTTTTAAGAATGAAATCATAGTTCAAAATTACTATAATCAGTATATTATTTAAGTTATTACGAATAATAGTAAAAAGCATACAAATAGAGGGACCGACTCTAGACGCATGAACCCTTCTTGCCATTAACTCTCACTAAAAGAGACAACTGCTCTATTGAAAAAAAAATAAGGGGAAAAATATTGATGACATGACAATGTATTCAGGTCGATTCTTTTATGGAAAAAATGATCATGGTGAACATATTCTTAGGTGAGCCCTGCTGGTTGAGGTGAGATAAGGTCGCTTAACATCTTCGTTCGGTTTGCAGTTCTGCGACAGTATTTGCCATCCGAAAAGATTATTTCACAAGCAAGCAGATTTCATACAGCTCCTGATTGCAGATCGTGGAAAAACTAACTACTTTGAAGAAGAGTATCAACTTATTAATGGTTTCACATAACTCTGACAGACGCTATTTCCCAGGTAAATCCGAGGGG
>JAMKCH010076847.1:0-12140 GCA_023653785.1 Ophioderma brevispina | reverse complement strand
GCAAAGCCTCTATTAATAAAAGATTCAAGATTAACTAGATGGTCATATACGCCTACCCCTGCGAAAACCACTCTGTGCAGGATTAATTAGCCTCTTAGACGCCAGAAACCAACAAAGCCCCTACCATTACCCATACTTTCCATAACTTTCCCTAATGCAGACGTCAAGGCAATGGGTCCTATATGGATATGATCGCACATCTTTACCTGGTTTTAAGAAGAGTGTAAGAATAGCCTCTTCCAGCATCTGGGCACTCGCCCCTAACCCATATAATATGAAATTATGAGCATTACAACTTGCCTAAATAGAATGGGAAAATGCTTAATCATACCAGTACTAATACCATCTCTACCAGGCGTTGTACATTTACCTTTATCAATGACTGCTTTAGTTCATCCATACTAAAAGGTCATCAGCTGGAACATCTGTAGAATTACCAAAATTAAATTTCTTTTCAGGTCCTTTTTTCCTGTCCCCACAAAAATCTTTAATGTTATTTAAGATCACTACTAACATGAGCAAAGACCCCAGCAAAATCTTTGCTTTGTCGTGATCAGAACTGCCAAATATCACCATTTTTTAAATTGGGATGCATACTACCCCTAGTTTCTATAACTGCCCTTCACTTTGTTCCCATCTGTACACAGAAGTATGATGTCACTGCCATCAACAAAACTGTCTCCCATCTGCCTTTTTGCAGCCAGAATAACTTTCCCGGGCAATAGCCTTTTTCCTTTTGTACTCCTCTACAGATTAGGGTCACAACCTTTTCAATTTATTTACAAGCACATTTTTTTCTCTTTGAAGGCCCGTACGTCCGGTGGGTGCAATTCCACAAAAGGGCAACAGGTCCACTTTTTGCTGAATTTTTGATAAATTTCCACACTTTAAGCACATTTTGACACAACAGTCCACTTTTTGGTGATAAAAATGTTCAAAAAAGTCCAAAAAGGACCAGTTTATAGGGGGTTATGTCCACTTTTTCCAAAAAAAAGTCCACTTTTTCGAAAAAAAGTCCACTTTTTCGGAGTTCCGCACCCCCCCTCCCAAAAAAATAAATCCTGTGTACGGCCCGGTCCTTTGATCACTTTTTTACATTTCCTCATCCCCCAGACACAGCAATTTGTATCTGATCGGTTGTAGATTTAGGAATAGCCTCATTATTCAGCCCTATAATCTGTTCAATAAAATATCATAAATATCATTGGGTGCTTATCCAGTTCAACAGTTCATAATCACATCCTCAAAGAAGAGCAAATTGTCCCCATCACTCACTTCAATGACCAACCAGAAGGAAGATTATACCTGCTATAATGAGCATTAGCACCAAGGTAGTTTAATATAGGAAAATGATCATTTTATTGATTCTACCCAATTATCCAACTCCTCCCAGGTACATTTAGCAGCGACCCTGCTAGAACATAGGGTGAATCAATACAAGAGTATTTACCATCCTAGATCAAGTTCATTGTACACTACCGTCATTGAGACCAACATAGTTATTATGATTCAAGAATATTTTCAACAACTTCCCCCCATTAGTAAGTCCTATTGCCCAAAGTGTATTATAAAGTTAAAATCCCCACAAATATCAATGTGGAATCAATCCTTATCAAAATCGGATCTAAAAAATCCTCTTTCCAAATACTCAGTGGGGTTGAAATTTGGCAACATAAATTTTACAGAATCCTTTTTAGTAAAAATTCGATAAGTTGAAATCTCAATGACAAGCACATGCAGCCAATACTCACTACATAACAGCAGACCCCTTCGAATAAAAAAGTCCCACCCTCCTCATCAACACCGTCACCAGCCGATCCTTACGATGAAAATCATAACCAAAGAAGCTTAATTTTAAATTTCTAGTAAAGACATGTTTCCTGGACACAAATAACATCCGGTTTCGTATCCATACCTTCAATAGCATTCTTTAAATTCAAGACCATGTGCCCATCGATTGGGCATTCCACTTGTAGGATATGAACATGACAACAAGAGCACAAAAATATTAAAGAAATCCATCATTTTTATCACCTTCTGGTAATCATTTCTCATACTCACAAGAAGAGATGGACTGATTTTTGCCTCTAGTTTGTGAACTATTTCTATGCTCCACTACTACGAGTAACTTTGGCACCCACGACGTGACCCCCTCAGCATTAGGTTTGTAGCACTTTGGCTACTAACGTGACATCTGACTACTTATGTGGACCGCTTCTGACTCAGTGGAGTCATGGGTTTTCATGGGTTTCCTGTCAGGTGTCTACATCTTTAATCACTCAAAACCTTTTGTACTTGAGAGGTGTACAAATGTGTGCTAGCTCCAGGGCTACTTCCTTCTAAGACTTTAGCAGCAATACACCTTGGACCACAACAATCAGATGTCTTTCTCAGTTACACCAATATCATTACCTGATATTACTCCTTTGCATTGAGTTTCCACTCTTAGGTATCTACCTTAAATGACCATTGCCCGAGTGAGGTGTTATTCAATAACCGGGCTGCTTGTTTCCCAATTTGTACAGTGGACACTAACCATTCTTTCCTTTATTCACTTTATACACTATATCAGTACCAAACTGATCAATAGCTTTGGCTACCTTCAGGGGTTGAGCCAATTAATCTCGTCACAGAAATGATTACTACTTTAGGACCCCTAAAAGTCCATCACTAAAAGATGACTACTTTAGGCCCCATAAAGTATCCCCGACATCATACCAATTTTTAATTAGCAGACATAAAGATCATTCTCCCCATCATTTTTCAGAGAAAGATTCACTTTGATTGCTCCTCTTTTCATACGTAGAATCATTCACAGTATTGAAACCATCATCAGTGGCGGCATAGATCTCTGCTCAATCCTGGATTGAGCATGTAATCATCCTGCAATCTACTTATCATACCAAAAAGAGGGAGTCCCTGACCTGAAGGGAATCAGCTGATTGGGAACCTCATCCGAAATTCCGACATATCATTATCGGAATCCCAGAAGGCCACGTGGTCCAGCCCTTCGGCCATTTTATACCCACACGGCATCTATAATAAAACAACAACAACCCTAGATTAAAACCACAAGAAGTATACTGACCTAACAATAAATAATAGAAAAATTATAAAAGTTTAATCAATAAATACCTTCAACACTATATACCGACCAAATAATGTACTGCCAACTCACCCTCTCAACACGAACACATCAACCAGGACCAAATAACGAAAACAGAGCACTCCCACAACCCGGTCCTCTCAGTATGAAATCTCATTCGTCTTCCAAGAGCACTGAATGTAAGTAGGATGTTGAAAGAATGGCGTATATCGCATCCAAGGCATTCCGCAACACTAATAACAAAAGAAACCTAAATGGAACAGGAATGACAACAAAAAAAGTTAATACAATAATTAATAGGCAGATTAACATATTCTTCAAGCATTGCTATGATACCCTTAAGCAAAAATTACCTTTAACATTTTAAATGAAAAAGCACCTAAATCTCATTTTACTTGCTACCAAGAAACCACCTCCTTAAATGGTGGGTGTGATCCCCCAAAAGGGATTTCAATCAAATACATTGTGGGTTCTCTCTCCCACATTTTCAATAAGAATAGCTCTCTGAGCATCAAATTTCTCACAATCCCAAAAATGTTCAACGGTATCTGGCACATGACACATACTACATAAACCATTTGGAGGCTTGCTAATCAAATAAAGACAAACATTGATAGATTTACCACATCCCAATCTTAATCTAGGAAAAATCACCTCATCAAAACCATACGAACCACCAGGCGGCCATATGAAAACCGACTCCAGGCCTAACTGTTTAAACTATCCACCATCACTTGAACTCCAACTTTGTTGTCAGTTCAACCAAAGGGATGACTAGCCTCATGGTTTACATTCCATCATTGAAGGACATAACTTAATATCAACTACCCATTATTACGCAACAGCGCTTGCAATCTCATCAGCTCTCTCATTACCCGTTATATTACAATGACCCGGCACCCAGTCACGTGAACTATAATACCTTGAGATCTAATTGATAACATATATGCTTACTATCCTGATAACTGCAATTATCATCACAAAACGAGATAAAGATTGGAGTGTCACTCATAGAATCACTCAATATGCACACTTCCATTGGCTCAACATCAGACACCCCAAAAGGGCTAAATAAATTGCCATTAATTCGTCTTAAAGGATAGAAGATCATCATAGCGTCCTAAAACCCCCACTATAATTAAACTCAGGACCAAAAAATCCACATCCAACTCTTTTCTGGGCAACATTCACAGATCCATCCGTGTAGATATGAAGCGACGTCATCCACTTCTCCCGATACTATTTTGCAGTGTATATCACGCTCACAAAAACATCATAATACCCTGATCTTCAATGGATTGAAAGAGATGAACATCCATCACTGATAATACAAAAAGAAACGGGGAACAAGAGCAAAACCACCCACATCATGAACACGAAGATTGAAAGGGAACATGCCGATTCTCGCATCCCTTATTCTGGAATAATGACGGTGCCACCTCATTATAAGTACCTATTTGGTGAACTCATTACTAATAACAGAATCATAAAAACTCTAGATAGTTTCACACCTCAACGCAAAGGGGGCTCTCCACATCAACTTGAACTGGATGAGGAGTACGCGTGCCATACAGCCCCTGCACAACTCTTTATTAAAAAAAGAAAACGGATACTGCACCCTATTCGCTTATTTTTTAACTACTCCGAAGCAGAATCAAAGGCTTCACAACCGTACTCCAACACAGGCTAAATTCGAGGCTCTATAAATGTTCAACACGAAGTGCAAGTGGCGCCCCACGACATCCAGAGATACAACGTAAAAGAATTATCCTTGATTTACACTTGTCAAATGACTATTCATATGATCCCTCTAAAAAACCAAGTTAATCTGGAATCAAAATAACCCCAAAAACTTAGTCAGACTTCTTATGGCACTTTTGTTCGTGATCCACCAGTGTTAACCTCTTTGCGCTTGTGCGATCAAGTCTGCAAGCAATGACCTGGTTAAGATCTAGGAGTTTAAAATCGCGAAGAATCTCAAGTGGACGTTCACATTAGGAATCAGTAGCGTGCAATTGGTAGACTCTTCTTCATGCTCATATACTGAAACGTTTTGGTTTTACCAATCGAATATCTCATCACATTCTATGTTTGGTTTTATCCGCCCCCTTCTGGAATACGCCGTCCAGTGGTGGAATTCAGTCTTACAAAATCAACATCTTGTCTTAGAGCGTATTCAGAGCGGGCGTCGTAAATCATCATTGGGCCGCAATACATCTTACCAAGATGCCCTCAGAATTTGTAATATCTCTGCTTAAAGAATGCCGTGAAACGATTTGCTTAGACTTTGCAGTCTATCATGACTCTAAAGAATTTTTAGACTTATTCCCAAAATAAGATGGAAGAGAACAATGTTTTTCCCTCCGAATTCCCATGAGCTATCATGCCTGAGCACGCACCGACAGATAGCCCAGAGTGCATACCATATATGATTAAATATGGAATCGGTACAATCACAAAACAAGTGCTTTGCTCAGCACTTCATCTGTTTTTTCTGGTAAAATTAAAGTTTGAATTATGCTAATATTTTTTTATTGATGAATCTAATTTTTTTTATTGGTGCACGTTTGCTTTTTTTGTGTGCTCTGTGGTGTTTGTGGTATGTCAGGGTATTGTGTTGTGTGATTATGTTTTGTGTGTCCCTGGATGAGAGTGTGTGTTGTGGTGGGGTAGGTGTGGGTTGTGTGTGTGTGGGGGTAGGTGTGGGTGTGTTGTTTTGGGTCTGATTCTGGGGTGGGTGGTGTGTGCTGTGTGGTGGACTTTTCCTATATTCACGCTTGTGTTTCGCTGTTTTTTGGACTGTGTTTCCTTAGTACAATATATACCGCCTGACATTTTTCTAATAACGATATAAGGGTAGTTGTATACCATTCCATCGTGTAGCAATTCAGCTTTGTAGTGCGAATACCGTATATATTTTTAATAAACCATTTGACACTTTAACTGCTGTCCCTGATAACTGAGGGAAAACCAGGCATTTTCCTTTTCAGAGTAAAAAGGAACACCCACATATTTCGGACCAAGAGCCGAAAGCCTCCACTTATTACACCAATTACCAATAACAATCCAGCTCAAACGAATCGCTTAGTTTAAAAAACAATATTACATGAGTCTCCAGATAGCTATGTCATCAGCAAACTGAGTGATCTTAGCCTTTTTTTAAACAGATGGCAAATCACTAACAGCGAAGCTTGTATGGCTAATGACACTCCCCTTGTGGGACCCATTGTCAACAAATTTAAACCCGTCATACCCATAACTTTGACTCTAATTTCTCTATTGAGTAAGAAAACTATCAATCCAACGAATGATGCGACCACGAAAGCCCATTGCCTTTTTTAATAAAAACCCCTTTCCGCCAACCCATATCGAAGCCTTTCCAAGTCCAAAAATACAGCCAAAGTACTTTCCTTATTTACCATCCCAATATTAATAGACGATTCATATGGGTCAGATTGTCGATAGTCCTACGACCCTTCCGGAAACAACTCTGAACCGGATGGATAGATTATGCAACTCCAACAACCACACACTCGATTGTTAACCATCGTTCCATGTTACCTATGGCGGCCGTCAATGCAATTGGTCTAATACGACAGGATGGAAGGAATTTTTCCCCGGCTTAAACAATGGGAATAAGAATAGCCTCTCTCCACTTTGATGGACATTCGCCACGATCCAAATAATATTAAATCTAGTAAAATCTGACGAGTATAACAGGAAGACGTTTCAAAATACTCGCACCTATTCATCTGCACCAGGAGTAGTAACATTTTGCCTATCTATAAGCATGGTTTATTCATCGAAATGAACTCATCATTTATATGCGATTCATCATTATTCGTCAACAACTAAATCATTCTCAGCCTGTTCCTTTAATAGGCTTAAATTCATCATTATAGTTAGAGTACTGCTAACTGATGCAAAACTGTTAACAAGCACATTAGCCTTATCCAGATCAGAACCATCACTTTTTATTCTTTCAATTAGACCATGAATAGATTTGTAACTCTTAGAAATTGGGGGGGGGAAATACTCTTACCTTTTTTCCAAATTTGGACTGGAGGAGTATTAGATGAATACCATTAAAAATCCCGCCATGCTCCCTCTTAGCTCTCTAATAATCCTCGAGCCTCGCGCCGCTTGTTCTATAATGATATAATCCACTATGCAAGGCAGACTCTTAATAACATTTAAGAGCATGTTTCTTTTCACGCATAGCCTCTACAATCCTCATTCCACCATGGAACCGGATTTAACTTTACTAAAAAACTTCGTTTTTTTTGAACGATAACTCAATTGCTTCAAGTAAGCTGCGAAACAAAATCATCATATTTCAGCACAAGATTCTCACTATCAGGAAAACTTATCCTTTAACCACATTCATCTGAAATTTATCCCCAGTTTTGGCCCTTTTCAGGTACCATTTACAATGACATTGCTCTTTTATACAAAACATAAAATTGACTATTAATCAAGATGGGAAATGACACTATCACCGTTATCATCGCCCACCGACCAAACGAAACCAGCAGCAACTCTCCTTGACACCAGACAGATCAAGACACGACATCAGACCAGGTCTCTTGTCAATCCTTGTACCTGATCCATCATTAAGGCAATCGATCATACCCTTTCAAAATCACGTGATATTCATGATTGTACAGAGCCCTCTACGGCTATACATAATAACAACTGCCCCTCTATAGTTTGTCTTTGGCACCAATTCCGTTTTCCACACTATTTTACTTGATTTACGCTGTTATTTGAGCTAGTTTTATATTTGGGGTTTTGGATCTATCTTTAAAAGCAAACCATTTTCCCCGTTTGTTTCTAAACAATTCTTGTGGTATACTAGGTGAGGAATAGGCCAAATATATCTTTTGGTAGGTTACTTATGGAAAGAAGCCTCAAGTTATGTTTATATTCCCTTGTCTGTGTATCATTTAAGATTTATATCACCATTATTCGAGAAATTTCAGACCACCCACAAAAGGGTAAATTAAATTGCCATTAAGTTCTGCATTTAAAGAAGAAATATCATAAGAGAGTCTAAAACCCCCACTATAATTAAAATCCAGGAACAAAAATCACAATCCCCAACTCTTTTCTGGGCAACATTCACAGATTCATCGTGTAGATATGAAGCGACGTCATCCACTTCTCCCGACTATTTGCAGGTAATATCACGCTTCACAAAAAAACATCATTCAATAACCTGAATCATTGAAGGGATTGAAAGATGAAAATCCATCACTGGATTACCAAAAAAGGAAAGGGGAACAAGAGGCAAAACCACCCAAATCATGAACACGAATATTGAAAGGGACATGCAGATTCTCGATCCACTTATTCTGGAAATAATGCCGTTGCCAACAATCATTAAATAAGTACCTATTTGGAGGAACTTCATACTAATAACAGAAATCATAAAACTCTAGATAGATATCACACCTCAACTGCAAAGGGGGCTCGCCACATTCAAATTGTAAACTGATGAAGGGTACGACGTGCCATACAGCTCCTGCACAAATCTTTAAAGACTGATACTGAAAACCCTTATCCGATTATTTTTAACTGACTCCGAAGCAGAATCAAAGGCTTCACAACCGTACTCCAACACCAGGCTAAATAAGCTCTATAAATGTTAAAACACAGAAGTGCAAGTGGCGCCCCACCGACATCCAGAGATACAACGTAAAAGATTTATCTTATACAATTGTCAATGGACTGATTCATATGATCACTCAAGTTAATCTGGAATCAAAAATTAACCCCAAAAACTTAGCAGACTTCTTAATGGAACTTTTGTTCGTGATCCACCAGTGTTAAATCTTGCGCTTGTGCGATCAAGATTGCAAAGCACTGACTGGTAAGGATCTAGGAGTTAAAATCGCGAAGAATCTCAAGTGGGAAGTTCACCCTTAGTGCACATCAGTAAGCGTGCAAGTGAGTTAGACTCTTCATGCGCAGTATACATGAAACGTTTTGGTTACCAATCGAAGATCTTCATCACAGTCTATGTTGGTTTTATCCGCCCCCTTCTGGGACAATACGCCGTTCCAGTGTTGGATTAAGGTCTTACACGAATCAACATCTTGTCTTAGAGCGTATTCAGAAGAGGCGTGTGTAGAATCATCATTGGCCGCAATTATACATCTTACCAAGAGGCCCTAGAATTTTGTAATATCTCTGATGTGAAAGAACGCCGTGAAAAACGATTTGCTTAGGACTTTGCAAAAGTCTATCATGGAATCTAAAGAATTTAGACAGAGTTCCCAAAATCACCGATGGAAGAGCCACATGTTTCCCTACGGAAATTCCCCATGAGCTATACAGTGCCTAGACACCGACACCGACAGATATGCCAAGAGTGCAATACCCTATATGATTAAATATGGAATCGGATACCCAATCACAAAAATCAGTGCTTTGACTCAGCACTTCAGATGTTTTCTGTAAAATTATGAATTGAATATGTTAATATGTTATTGATTGAATTTTAATTTTTTTTATTGTGACGTTTGCTTTTTTGTGGTGCTATGTGGGTGTTTGTGGTAGTGTCAAGGGTGTTTTGTGTGGGGTGACGTATCGTTTGTTGTGGTTACCTGGATGAGGGTGTGTGTGTGTGGGGGGGGGGGTAGGTGTGGGTGTGTGTGTGGGGGGGTAGGTTGAGGTGTGTGTGTTTGGGTATGGATGGGCGGTGGGGGTGGGTGGGTTGCAGGTTGTGGAATTTAATTAAGATTGTGTTAATGTTTTTGGATGCTTGTTTTTCATTAGAAAAGTATAAAGATGAAATTGTATAATATAAGATATAAGGTTAGTTTTAACAATGTGTCCCATTATGGTAGACCAATTTCAGCTTTTTAGCTGCGAATTCCGTCGAATGTTAATAAACCTTGAACTTGAACTGCTGTAACCTGATAACTGAAGGGAAATAACAGGCATTTCCTTTTGCAGAGTAAAAGGACACCCACATATTTCGGACAGAGAGCCGACAAGCCCACCACTTCTTACCCAAAATTACCAATAACATCCAGCTCAAACGGAATCTGGCTAGTTAAAAAACAAGATTACGATGAGTCTACCAGATAGCTAGTCATCACAAATGAGTGATCATTAGCCTTTTAAAAAAGATGGCAATCACTAAACAGCGAAGATTGTATGGCTAATGACACTCCTTGTGGGACCCACCATTGTCAACCAATTTAAACCCGATAATAACCCATTAACTTTGACCTAATGTATCTAGTAGTAAGAAAACTATCAAACAAACGAATGATGCGACCACGAAAGCCCATTGCCTGCCATTTTAATAATAACCCCTTTCCGCACAAACCCATATCGTAAGCCTTTCAAAGTCCAAAAAATACAGCCAAAACTTTCCTTATTTACCATCCCAATATTAATTGACGATTAAATTGGGGTCACGATGGTCGATAGTCCTACGACCCTTCCGGAAACAATGCTGAACGGATGGTAAGTTATGCAACTGCCAAAAACCAACACATCTATTGTAACAATACGTTCCATGATTTACCTATGGCGGCCGTCAATGCAATTGGTCTATACGACAAGGATCGGAAGGATTTTTCCCCGGCTTAACAATGGGAATATGAATAGGCCTCTATCCACTTTTGATGGGAATTAGCCACTGAACAAATAATATTAAAAATATAAGTAAAAATCTTTTTTTTCTTTCTTTTTTTTTTATTTTTATGACGAGTAATAACGGAAGGACGTTTCAAAAACTCGCACCTATGCAATCGGCACCCGGAGTAGTACATGTTGCCTGATTCTTAGCATGGTTAAGTCATCTAAAGTGCAATCATCATTTATAGGCGATTCATCATTAGATTCGGTCAACAACTAAATCATTCTCAGCCTGTTCTTTAATAGGCGAAATTCATCATTATAGTTAGAGGTACTGCTGAACTGATGCCAAAACTAGTTACCAAGCACATTAGCCTTATCAAGATCAGAAAACCAGCACATTGTTTATTCTTATCAATTAGACAGGGAAAGATTTGTAACTCTTAGAATTGGAAATACTCTTAACTTTTTTCCAAATTTGACTGAGGGGGATTAGAGAAATACCATACAAATCCGCATGCCTCCCTCTTAGCTTGCTATTTAATAATCCTACGGCTCGGCTCGCTTTTCTTATAATGATATAATCACTAGGCAAGGCAGATCTCTTAAGAACATTAAGAGCATGTTTCTTTTCACGCATCGCTCTATACAATCATCATGCCACCATGGAACGGAGATTTAACTTTACTAATAAACTTCGTTTTGGAACAGATAAATCAATTGCTTCAGTAAGCTGCGAACAAAAACATCATAAATTTCATCAACAAGATTCTCACTATCAGGAAAACTTATCCATTACAATCATTGAAAATTTATCCCAGTTGGCCCTTCAGGATCATTTAGCAATGAAATTGCTCTTGTTATACAAAAACAGAAAATTGACTAGTAAGTCAAGATGGGGAAATGATTCACTATCACAGTTATTCACTGCCACCGACACAAACAAAACCAGCAGCAACTCTCCTTGACACCAAAAGACAGATTAAAGACCGACTCAGACCAGTTCTTGTCAATCCTTGTACCTGATCCATCATTAAGGCAATAGATCACCCTTCAAAACACGCCCCCCCTGATAGTCATGATTGCAAGAGCCCTCTACGGCTAGACTAATTAACAAATGCCATCTATAGCTTTGCACCAATTCCGCCACAATATTTTACTTGATTTTGAGCTGTGATTTGAGCTAGTTTTATATTTTTGGATCTAATATTTGAGGAAAACCATTTTCCCGGTGTGTTCAAACAAATCTCTGGTGGTCATACTAGAGGGATTAATAGGCCAAATATATATTTTGTATGGATGACTTATGGAAAGAAGCACTCAAGTTTATGTTTGATATCCTTGGGCTGTGTAACATTAGATTTATTATCACCAATTCGAGAATTCAGACCACGACACCGATTCGGACTCGAGTAGTACTGAAATGATGAAATCGCATAAC
>JAMKCH010076840.1:0-44944 GCA_023653785.1 Ophioderma brevispina | reverse complement strand
CATAGGACTATATGCACTTTGATGTAAAAAATTGGACATAACATCACTATTTTTAAACTAGAACCAGTGATCAGCCCTCATATCATTACTTTCTTGCTCGGCTAGTAAGAAGAATAACAAAGTCTGTGTTTAGCCATTTTCAAATTTTTCAGAACATCCAGGGAAAAAGCGGAATGTCAAGTCACTTCTGTAGTGCCAAACTTTTCTTAAATTACGATTTCAACATAGAAAATAAATCTAGAAGGTATGCATCTCCACTGTATATTAAAATCACCAAGGTGCTGAAATTTGATCGTTCCCGCACGTCACACAATTTTAAATATTCAGCATGGGCATTTCTGATGAGATTGCAAGGCCTACACAGCATATTTATCGTGATAAATTCTCCTTTTACACAGTAAAGTACCTGAAATCTCTACAATTTCAGCTTAAAATATACTTATCTGGGATTTGAACTGCGACTTGTTGCCTCGATCATATTTTTGAATCAGACGACAACTTCTGACAGTTTCCTAGGGTTCAGAGGTCAAGTGAGACCGAGGGTTAGATCCCCACCAAAATATGGCTACAGGTTGCACACCTCTAATTAATTAAACTGCCTATACTACCATGTTCAGCAAAAGACGCACCGTCGAGGAAAACTCTCATTTCTCACTACGTGCGACTGGTACCTAAAATGTCAGGTCTCAGAAGATCTTGGTATTGACAGTCTGCCACGCATGGAAATTGGCAAGGGTTGACAGCTCCCTCGGGGAGATATCGGAACACGATGACCAGCACCCCCGGAAAAAGCAGAAATTGCTAGATCACAGGCCATTTTCCTTGTAGAGAGAGATAAGAATCAGCCTAAAAAAATTAAATAAATAATCAACACTTCGGATTTACACCATGCACTTAAGAGTGTAAACCCTGAAAGTAATCTAGATAACACAATTACAGCCATTTGGGGGCAAATCCGAGCTTTTTTTGGGAGTCAACTTAGAGATGTTGCCCACTGTCACTAATTTTACAATGTCAGGCGTAGGGTTGGGGGGTCGTTGGTAATAGAGGTTGTGAAATCCTGCTGGATTTGAAGTCTGTGCTTCCTCAGTTCAACATTGGTCTCTACATTCAGATGATGGTTGGTACTAAAGTTATGAAAGGCCAGCCTGATATGGACAAAAAGATGCAGGACAATGTGTGTCATCATCATCAGTACATACAAACATCCAGGACACTATTAACAAAAGCCAGAAAGAAGAACTCTTACATGAAGCACAACTGTATGATATTGATGCCTTCTGCATTTACCGTTAGTTGCACAGCAAACTCTACTACCGGAGAATATCCATGGCTATACACTTATTAGAGCCTCCGTCTGGAAGAATAAGAAAAAATTGCCTACAGGATCGGTGTGGGGTTTTTTTTCTCACGTGCAGCATTGTTCAAATGCTAATGAGAGTGTATCATGAAGCTTACATGAGGGTAATCGTGAAACAACAGTCAATTGCTGCTACCATCCAGATGAAACTCTCTCTCGCTTTTACCATGAAATGTCCACTCCACCCTGTGCAGGTCAGCTCATTAATATTCTGGCACCTGGAGATTCCGGTTGCTAGACTTGGGCCTGGGACACGCTGCTTCACGTGCAGAGGCGGTCCAGGTGGGGTGGGGTGTGCGCCGAGGGGAACCTTCGTTGAAATGGGTTTAGCCTGTTGCCACTGGCAATAAAATTTCCAAAATCAAGCAAGTAGACTGTGAACATACTGTGGCCCAACGGAGAACTTGTCCAGCTGGACTACTTGGTTCGCGAGGGGTGGATATAACAGCCTTAAGCACTCAGAGCCTACAACACTTTGGAAGCTGTTAAGTCTGATCATTTAGACTTGTCTACTTGCAAGAGCAGGGATAGTACGTGTCAGAGTTAACCCCTCCTAGAGATCCTGTGTGTGAAAACAATGGACTGGGAAAAGGCATAGGAGAAACAAAGCTCTGCGAGCAGTATATGTAGCAGTTACATAATAGGTCAACAATCTTGTGATGAGATTGACGATTAGAACCCCAGCACAGTATATGAAGCCGTCACTTCGCCAACAACAAAAAAATTGCCATGGAGGGCCTCCGAGGAGAAAGAAGACCACTGCATCAAATGAAAAAAGTCATCTAAAGCCAGAGGAAAAGAAAAACAGAAGTCTGCCGCCAAGGAACACACCATAATAAATCCACAGAAGGTCTAAGTCAGGAACCTGATGCCATAGGCTGAATTGTGAGCATGTTAAGTCCAAGGCTGAAGCACTTGACAACCTATATCTCAAAATACAAGCATGCGCTGCCTGGGAGGCACTGAGGGAGCTGATGATAAGAAAGCTAACATACGTATAAGAATCAAAGGCGAAACAATCAAAGAGGCGCCTCGAGACATGGTTTCAGCACTTAAGTTCTCTACTTGGCAAACAAGTTCAGAAAAAAATACAATAACTTGATGAAACCCTTCTTCAATCACAAGATAGCAGATGCCCTTCCTATCAAGACTGGACTTTAACCTGTAGAGGAGCTTCTGATCTGCCCCCTGAAGAAACTGACAACACCAAGATCCTGGGTCCGACAAAATTCCTGCAGTAATCTGGAAAGAAAGAATCCACTGTTACAGGATCAATGTTGAATTTTGCCCTACATGGGAAACAAACCAGCTTCCTTATTTATATTAACATCGTTCATCATCCTCTACCAAAGAAAGGTGACCTACAACAACCCAAAACTCAATTACACCTCAATCGTGTCAACAGAATCCTTGGATCACATAGATCCCATTCTCTTAAAAAGAAGCTCAACACTTACCTCGGTTTACTTGCCCTCAGGAAGGAATCATAGGAGAGTTAGGAATTTCCAAGAGAAAGCTTCATTTGTGTTGTAGACTTTCCCAGTTTTTGAACCAGTGTCAACAGAGATGTAAATGCTGATATTCGTACACCTATGGGTGTCCAGACAAGACTGTCAATCAGCAATTATCATCATGTATGTGGAACCATCTAGCTTTGTGCAGACCATTGGTGGACCCACAAAGGAGTTCCTACACACTATGGAATCCTTCAAAGGAGATACTCTTGCTCCAACTATTTGTAATTGATGGTTGATTACATCCTCACACAGGGACTCCATTTTTCCATCAAACCCAAGCGTTTTGTAGAAAGTCACTAAGTCAGCATCTCACAGAGCTTTGACTATGCAGATGATCTAGCTATAAACAGCAGATCTGATATGTGGTGCACAAGATCTACTAACATTTACTTGAAAATGTCACAGGACAACAGTCGGCCTATTCCATAAATGGCAAGAAGACGGACAAAATATATGACGTCAATGAGGAGGTAGGTAGTCATCAAAATTATCTGCACTAATGGTACCAACTCAAAGAGTTCAGGGACTTCAAGTACCTGGGGCCCTATGTTGCTGACAGCAAGAAAGACCTTCTGTACGCAAAGAAACACTTGGAATGCCTGACAATAAACTGCACCACCTATGGCAATCTGGTAATGCTCAATTCAACCAAGTGAAGTTATTTAGAGTCGTGAAGAGAATAACATGTTAATGGTTCTGAGACCTGGACCATGAAGGAAAGAGCTACAGGATAGACGTGATGGCACCTACACCAAGCTTATGCGAGTGCAAAACATCTCCTGGCAATGAGCACATGACAAAATGCACAGATAGTGGATACTTCCCTCCAATCTCCATTTTCGTTACCAACTCCGAGCACGATTCTGCCGCACCAGTCAAATGTTATCGTGCGCAGGGATCAAGTAGTCTCAGGCATAAAAGGTTGGAGGTCATCATGCCCAAACAGGGGTCGTCACCCTTTAACTATATACATTGATGTGATGCTCGAGACATGCAGAGGCTCCTCTCCCATCCCCAATTTAATGATTGAATAGCGATGGCGGCATAGTAACCTACATGCATTTTTGTATAAAAGCATGGAATTGGCCAGATGTAGAGAAAGGTAGTATGAACAGATTTTGATAAGGAGCTATCACAATTTGCATCCCTGTTGGCCATTTTCCAAGATGGCCGCCAAAAATGACCTTTAAAGCATATTTTGCTAATATTTCAACACCTGGCTTTTGTTATGTCTATTACTAGGCATAAAAATATGACTAATATATGTTACAATGTCTAGTCCAATCACAGGCCATCTCCAATTGTGTGTCCCTGTTGGCCATTTTCCAAATGGTCGCCGATATGGACCATATTACACATTTTAATATATCACACCCCGCCGTTGACTAATGTCTGTAATAGACATACTAATGTCTATACTAGACATAAAAAACTGCTAGATATCTGCTACAATCTTCTAATCAAGGCTTCCAATGTCATTTCAGTGATATCTAAAGGGAGTATTAACTTAATGTTGAATACACCTTTCTTTTTGCAATTGGTAATTTCTAAATTTGATTAATCATACATAAACAGTTGCACAATGCTCATTAGAAGTAATGAACCCTCTAACTAAATTACCCCAAGAACAAGAACTATCCTTTTATAAACTATCAACTGATATCACATTGGTAATGTTACAGATCACTGATGTTTCTGAAAACAACAATTTTTAAAAAAATACCAATCACCAAAGCGTCTGCTGAATGGACGCTGGTGTTCTCAACAATATCACCTACAATATTGTGTCAGTTCAGCCCAGCATATCACTAGCATGTTGGGACGACATTTTTTGGGTTACCATATGGAATCAGACCCAAGTACTGAAAATCCATTTAGCCCCTTTATTCCTCTGGCAATTTCTTTTTGATAGGAGACCCAACTCACTATAGAGAAATCTGTGTTCATAAGCTCATAAAAAATACCCTCAGTTAAAACACAAACCATTTGATTTGGATCCATACTGTGAACACACGAGGGGGGGGTGAATTCAGTAATGAAATCTACTACCTTTTTTTATACAAATAATATCTGTTCTGCAATCCTACCCTGATGATACAATTATGGGTGGATGTGCTCAATATTGACTTCAGAGGCCCCTTCACAATCTGCACATACTAGTGCATTGAAGTGCAGATATTTGCATGTGCACTTGTTTCCATGCATCTTTCTTTTGCATGTGCATTCAACTTTCACAAGTTCATAACAGGATTGGAAGAGCAGGTAGTGTTGTCCAGCCATGGCTCATATAGGCCATCATTTGTCTTGGTCCACACCCAGGTGGTGGAGAAGGCAAAAAGTGGGTGTGGTACCCAGTGTCTGGCCCCACACATGACCTACTGTACGTTGCTCATTTAACAGTTGTTCCAGAGCAGCACTTGTTGGTGGAATCTGTTTCACATTGGGCGCCTTGAGAAGATTTTTTCTTGCCTTATTAACATTCCATGTATGTATGGTGGAAGGATCATCGAGCAGGATGACAAACCTCTCAATAGTAGGCATAACATCTCTGGTATGACGCTGGTGCACAAAACTAATTTCAGACAGTACATATAAGCCCAGGCAGGGCTGCCATGTTCCATGCAGACCTTCTTACATGTCCAAAAAAGCTAGAGACGTTGTCACATAACTAAGCGAATGGAACATTGGGATACTGCTGCTTTATTGGGGCCAAGGCCCAAGCTATTGTATGAGGCTGACAAGTTAGCGACAACTCTTCCCGTTCAAATACTAACCACAGTTTGGTTTCTGGATTAGAAATGTACAACAGATTACAAGCTAAGACAACGAATCCAGTGTCTACAGTCGACAAGGTATTTTGCTGTGGTTATGAAAGTCTTAGCAGGACTACATGCAACATAATGCGCTATCAGCATCTTCGTAGAGATGGGGAGAGGGCTCAATATCCTCCAAAGGGGCTTGCCACAGAACAGATTATCCATCGGTGATAACAAGTGTTTGTCCTGTTGATCCAAAACACCTAGGAAGAGAATGGACAAGAACCTATAGAGCTACTGTGTTGTTGCTATCTACAGTAGAAATCTCAATTTCCTTGGTTTTTTTTTTTTATTGACCAGTTTCTACAACTACACGTCTCCGTACACCTTTCCCACGTTTTGTCTAGCGTTCCTTCAGTGAAGTGTCATTATATCTATCCCATACCATCTACACGAGAGGCCTTCTTAAACTGCGATGATGAATGAAATGTATGGATAAATGTCTGATTGGAATATTCCTCAAAGGTCTAGCAGCCACAGGCTGTAGGCATCTGGACGATAACCGATCAATCAAAGAAACCAGAGCAGTTGTGACAGGAGCCTCAGATGTCCTATTGGATTCTCTAGCAGACAGTAGGTCGCTTTTGTGCCTATATTGAGATTTCTTCCATCATAGAGAGCTGGTGGACAAGTCGGTTCTCATGTCGGAAGAAACTCTTCAAGATTTCCTTGTCGATTTCTGACACCAATGTAAAGTCGCGAGAAGAGTGCCACATCAGATTTAAGGGAAGTCACTGCTGCTTCTCTTTGCTGGTAGAGGTTTGTTAACCTTTGAAGAGTTTCAGGTTGTTGCTATGGATCACATCACTCACAGCTTTACCTGTCCATGAGACGTTCTTTGACAAAATCTTTGAATTGGTCTTGCCCAATGCGCTTCCATTTTGCCACGTCTCTAATCAGCGTTGGTGTTGCAATCGCCTTAGTACAAATATCAGAGGTCAGTACTTATTCCTCAAATGTGGTTGCTAGATCATTATCACACATACAGAAGAGTTGACCTCTTTAGCAAAAGAGCTTGTAACAACTATGTGTTTGTTGGGGTCGTGGATGATTTTTATCTTCTTGTCTGTTGCTATGAATGCCTTGTTCATCGTGGAACTCTTCTATTAATCATGGCAACCTCTGTTCCTGCGACCATCCCAACGGAGAAGGGCTCGTGGGTTGTTTTGTGAGACCAACGCACCTCCATCAAACTTGGTAAGTGCATTATCAATTTGTTCATTCCCTGGTCGATGGGAATCCTGAAAATACTATCTGTCTTTCCTCACAGTGGAAGTTCCCAGTATTGCAACTCTTGGTTCACTTCATGGATGTTTTGTTGGGAGTTCAGCCATATCTTTGAGGTGAACGGGGATCCATCTAGCATAGTTTGTGTGATCAGATCATGGAACCTGCTGCAATCATCTGTTTAGGGGCATCAAGGTACATTGGAAATGATCCCAGCCACAGAGAACGTACATTTCAGAATGCACAGTTCCAGTTGATTACAGTTGCCCATTACTGAAAATGAGGACAGGATGCCTTTGTTTGCACCAGTCTTCAAACTCCGCATAGGGTCATCCTAGTGCATGCCATACAATAGATTTTGGTCAATAAGCACTCGTTTAAAGTATGTATAGTGCAGCCACCTGTTACTTGGTGGGCTCTCTTGTACATGAAATGTTGTGCTCAGTTAGAAAAGAGTCCTGTTTCCTGAAACGGCGTTGTGATATCTGCTGTATCAGTGCTTGCACCCAGCCACTTCCCTGTAACCAATCTCCAAGAGTCTTAGAGCTGCCATTCTCAATATGGAACCACTAAACATGATGACAAATTTGTCTTCTCCATATTTTTCTGGCCATTTCCACTGGATTTGGTTTGCAATGCATCAGTGGCTATCGACTGCGATTACTGGTGGTTGTCACTGGATTCAAATGTTTCCCTGCATTTCAAGACACATCCACGCAGTGCTTGATCATTGCCACTGTGTGAGCGCTTTCATGAACAATGAAGTAGGGCACTAGGATATATAGCTATATAGCTTTCCTCCTCAGTGTTGTCTATTGCATGATACAGCCCATGACATTTCGGTCTCAGTTTCACGCTACTTGGCAGCCTTCTCTAAGACTTTGCGGAATATGTTCAAGCCCGTGTTGCGTGAATCCATCTGCTTCCTAGGGATTGACGCTGGTAGCTGGCAAGGTTGATTCTTGATAGCACGGTAACAGGGGTCACTTCCGTGTAATTGTGGCAGGTGATTCACTGATTGGATGTGGATTCTAATCCTCCAGCCATGACAATGTTTTCTATCCACTCCTTCACCATCAAAATGTGGTGCTGGAAAAGAGATATACCAGGACTGCCATGAAGGATTCTTTTGATGTTGGTGACTTGGGTTATTATCAATGTTATCCACAGCAGCAGCAGCGTGAACAACTTGCCTACAAGTTACTATGGGCACACACGTGCTCTCTGTGAGACTCTGCCTGCAGATGTTTCCAATCTCGCTTAAGACGAATCACACGGTCATATGAGATGCTCAGTCAACTTTAGAAATCCTGTCTACTAGTTCCCGGATTTCAGTGTTTGGGCATGTATCAGCCTTGTGTAAATGGGGATTGGTGTCTCCTGAGCAGTGCGGTGTCTTACACACTAGATTTTTAACATCTCTTTTGCCTTCCATGTTTGACGCTGTTGACTTTATCGCTGAGCGATAGATAAGTGAAGCAGGATGTGGTCGTCACTTTGGATCCTATTGAGGCTGGTGCCCTTCAAGTACCTATTTATAAGAGCAAGTAGCATGGTTGGCACAGAGTCTTGAGTCTTGTTGACATCCAGCCGGGAAACCAGTACAGGGTTTATTTTCCACCCATATAGTTCGACGAACACCTGTGCTGCACGTGCAAGATGGACTGCATCTTTGTCGTTATCCAAATTACAGGCTTTGGCTAGGGCAGTTCCGATGTCCTCATATCAAATTCTTACAGATTATCTCTCACCTTTTTCCTGAAGCTCTCCATACTGGAATTGAGCCATAGGCATTGGTTAAGTCGAGTCGTATGTATTTTGGCATCAAGTGTGACTCCAGCTGTTCCATTCTAGACGTGTATAGGTGTGGCCAAGATCATCAAGTTTTGAATACTGGATCGTTTCTTTGTCCAATCATCGGGTTCCTCGATATACATGACTAACCGTGGCACAAGTAATCCCTGGTATAATTTTTTTCTCATCAGTACCTTCGTGCTCATCAGTCTTGGCTGTTCTTACACGATTGTACAGTGCACTAAGTACTTTGCTATAGTACTTGGCTTCGAGGGCTACCATATCTCCAGGACTAGTTTTTGCTAACAGTTCTATGCCCTGGAGAAAAACAGCACTTTCTCGTACCCACCTGTCCATCTCTAATGTAGTCGCTTCATGCAGACATCAGTATCTGCCAATTGCCCACAGAAATAGCACCTTGCTTCTTGGATATGCAGCCAAAACTTTTCTACCCTGTCCGCTTACAGATATTGGTGTAAGGGCCCTGACTGTCACGCTTGTTTCACACTCTTTTCTGCTCTTGTTGCTTGTGTTGTTGTATTTGAAGGATTGCATTAATGGTGGTATACAGCCTTAATAAGCCCCCATAGTCTGCTTCAATGCCATGCCTCATTCCAGTCTTTCCAACTGAAATGGTATTGTTTCCAAGTTTATTGAACTACTCCCACTAAGTGTGTTGCTAATGAAACTTAGCCACTTCCAGGGTCTCTTCCTGTTTTTTTGGCTGGAATTATTACCACACGGTCATCTTTATCTTCTTGGCAAAATCATGCACCGTTTCCAGTTGGTTGGGGCTGGGGGCTGTGTTGCAATGTTGAAAGGGGCGAAAATGTCAGAGTTACCAGTTAAAGTGTTCTTTTACATTGCTATAGTGTTGTTAGTTCTTTTAGTCTTGTTAATATAGGGTCTACTCTATCTAGCAGGACTTCTACTCTACCATTAGTATTTATGATGGCCATCATCTCCTAAAAGACACAGAATAAAGATTTTAGTTGTCCTGTATATTTCCTTTGCTTCAAGTTAGTGATTTTAAGGTTGGCCAGTCTTGAAACACACATTTTGGATATTAAATATGACAAAAAACCAAGTTCTTGTTAATCACCACCATTCTTTGAAAGGCGACGTATACTATATGATAATCACTTCATAGCTTCAATACTAGTAATTAATGCATGCTATCTGAAAACAATATGCAAGACAACGAGGTACACTTCTCCGAAGCTATCAGCCAAATTGGTTTTCACACTACAACATGCACTGCCCCTTTTTTTGCAATTTTGGCCAAAATAGACTGCTCGTCAATTTTGAAATAACCAACCTGAACACAAAGAACTTATAATTTTTCACCAGGTCTATCTTAAAATTCTGCCCATCAAAATGAACAAAAATTGTACACAAGATATTCAAAATCGACTCTAAAAACAGCAGTAGTAACCGAACCTTGCAAATGGGGGGGGGGGGGGGGGGGGCTAGACGTGGTGCAAGGTATTTTCTGAGGGGAGAATTGGGATTTGGGTCCTTTTCATAGACAACTGTACAAAAGATCAGTTCATGGGGGGGGCTGGCAGAGGGGAATGTTATGAGCCCCCCTCTGTCTAAATATGTCATTGACCAAGCAATTGCAAAACTGACACAACAGTGAAATGTGCCTGCTGGACATTTGCTTTCAGGAGCTATTGGACTACTTGATTGCCCAAAATGTGATGTCACATTAAAAACACAGTGAAACCTCCAATGCTGAACTTTTCATTGAATTTTATTATTTTTTCACGGAAGGCTTAACATCAGTGCAAAATCAGGGCTTTCATTTTTTTTTACAGACAAACCGTGATATTGAAATATCCTCATTGCAATTTTATCATCGCTGGTTTAAAGCCAACTTGAATTCCCATTAACTACTCATCTTGTTACCTTTTATTGGTAATGAAGATCAAACATCACTCATAGAACATTACCGGATTTGATCACAAATCAAGTTAGGCCCAGTGGTGACACTGGACGGGTGGCATGGGACAAGCCACCCCTAAGTTTTCAAGTTTTTTCTCTCCATAAGATTTATCCTGGTGCTGTGGCTGCTGCCCCTGAGTGAGACGTACTTCAAGAAACTGTGTGTGTTTTATGTATGTCTCGATTAGAGATCAGGCACTGGACCTAAGGATCATGATACGTAATGGTACTACCTCCCTAATCTCTATACAACTAATGCACACCGGCCTACAGCAATTAATCTTGAAAGTTCAGGTTATTTACTTACGATCACCGGCAATTGTTCATCTTAAGTGATGGAATATAGTACCATAGTGTTGTATGAAGTGGCGTGACTTAAAACTCTGCTTGAAAAATGAAAGTATTTGCAATCACTCAGGTTTATGTGTCGCAACACCATTGTTGAGATACGGAAGCCAATAGTATAGTAAGAATTTGTAATTTGGTTCAAATGAGTACAAACATGATGGAAGAATTTCTGATACAGTCACCCATTGTTGTTGGTTTAGTCTTCTGGATTCCTTGTTTTAGTTGTGAACACCAATACAAAGGACATTCAGAGATTTGGTTTACGAGGTTAATCTCATTTTGTCTTGCCCCTGAGCTGCTCACAATCAAGACTAAGATATCACTCTTTCTGTATGTACTGTAACATAGTAATGTTATGTCCCCAGGTTTTTGGTAACAGTTTTGTAATTTGTGAGTTTCCCAAGTCAATTCACCCAAATGCATTAGCAATGATCAGTGGGTGGGAGGCAAGGAATACCTTCAGGACGTTGAGTCAAAGGGTTTTGTAGGGTAAAATTGGGTCAAAATAGTTAATTTTGTTTTGTGTGCCACAGCTTTTGAATGTGGCATTGACCTAATTTATCTTCATTGTTTTAAGTGCCGTACGCAGGATTTTTTTTTTTGGGAAATCTTAAAAAAAAAAAAAAAAAACATTTTTAAAAAAAAATTGACCTTTTTGGTACAAGTGGAACTAACCCCCTTAACAATAAATGAAGAAAATGGCCCTTTTTTGGACTTTTTGACATTCTATCACGCAAATGGCTTTGTGTCAAAATTTCTCTAAATTTTGGACCTTTTTCTAAAAAAAAATCAGCAAAAAGTTAACCGTTGCCCCTTTTTGTTTGAATTTTGGGGGGGTGCGACCGCACTCCCCGCACCCCTCCTCATACGGGCCCTGCATGTTTTTGAGGATTAGATTTTTTTATGTCACATTGAAGGTCAAAGGTTCATCTCAGGTAACATGACATGTACATCAGTGGGTACCAAATATCCATGGGTCTGTGGTTTTTTATTTTAATTTGTTAATTTTAAAAAAGAAATTTTGTGAAAAAAAATAAAAAAAATAAAGTGTACCCTAAATTACATAAAAAATCCTGCTTGAATATCCTTTTTCAACTACAAAAAAGCATTTCACTTCGCCTTTTTTTCTATTGTCAGATGTCATAGATGTTTTTCTTTATGTATTCAAAACTATATTATCATTGATAATAATTGCAAGACTGGTGCGTAGGTGACACTGGTATGCTTTACATGAGACAAGGGGTCTTATGTGGAGTACTGAGGTGTCAACGATCTTCAGGGATCTTTGGAGGGTCCTTATATTGGCCCTCGTTATTCTTTTTTTTTTAGATTGAGTATTTTTTGGTGTGGCCTGCTCATAGTAAGCATGCTCATAATTAGCTTTACTCAGTGTGCATGAGAAATGTGAGATGGCCATGAACCATTGTATGTTAATTCAGTCAACCCCTTTATGTCAAAGGTCAATAATATAATCAATCTCTTACCCCTGAGGACTCTATAGACCATACGGATGCAGTATCTCTATTGGATTATGCCAAACTATAAAACAATATTATCCGTCTGTGTATGTAATCAATACAGTACAGACCAGTGGCATATCAGGCCTGCCCCCTCTGAGGGGGCAAAATTTTCCCAGTTTTGGGAATTTTCCCTCTCAGGGGGGTCAAAAGGCCAATTTGTTTCCCGGTTTCATAGGGCAAAAAGTGCTGGTTTAGCATGATTTTTGCAAATTTTTTCCCGGCAACGTCGTCGGGGGACAACCTTCCCCCTTACCCCCCGCCTGGTACGCCACACTGGTACAGACATAATATCTCTCTGTGCCTGTAAGCTTTTTACCATGTCTCTGATGGCCCATTAGGAAAGATAAAACAGTACATTTTTCTTTGCTGTGTGCTTGTTGATAGTACATTGTGAGGGTAGGCGAATGCAGTATTGCCAATTGCAAGAAACCTGCCATTGTTTGTTTATTGCACCATTTTTGTGTTCATCAATGTGTATTTTCCTTTCTTTTTTTTCATTCAGTGATATTCTAGTGCTTCCAGCAGCTCTGACAAGTGCCGCAAGAGGGCACCTATCCAGCCACAGATAAAAATGGTCAGTACTCATTTATATACCTTCTTCTGTCAATTGCCAAACACCTAAGAGACACTGCACATTTGAAAATAGTGCGCCCTCAAGATTTTTCAAAATCGATATTTTGCGTGTTGTAAGGCTTTTATATACAAAAGGCCCTCACACGAAATGATTAAGACCAAATCATCTTCCTTATTGGTAAACAGAATGATTTATAATTTCCCCGGCGCGACGTTAATTTCAGCAGACGCGAAAATGGCATTTACCATACACAAGAACACTCACGCCATATGCACAATGTTTCCACGCATGCACACTGTTTCTTGATCGGTCTATAACCTTTGTGGTTTTAATATCAGTGAGTACGAGTCAAAAAATATCATGTAATCTACACATTTGTTGATTAAAGTTAGGAAAACTTAAAAGTTTTTGGCCTACAAATTACCTACCTGGATGTCTTTATCCTCATCTCACTGTCCCTATCTGTTTTTTTGGGGTATGTTATTTTTATGGTGTTAAAATAATCTCTGTTCTTCCAATGGCTCCTAGACTATCAATGTTGAAGAGCAAATTGAAGAAATTTTCTATTTTGTGGAAGATGTGCCAGTGTCCCCGCTTTAAATACTAGGGGAGAGAGGGAATTGACCCGGGATGTAAAGCTGGAAAGTTTAGATTCTGAACATCCAAGAATTCCCCCTTTAGTAAATTTAAGTCACTATCAGCGATTTATTCGAAAGAGTCCAAATATTTTGAAATGTGCAGGAACAGCTTAAAGCCACCATCAGCGATTTCTTCACCAGGTAATAAACAAATCGCGCCCTTTTTTTTCATCAAAGTCCGATTTTTTTTGCACTGTTGTATTGGAAATTGTTTAGTAAAGACACCCCTGTAGGTGGCTGAGCATAACACGGCCATATTTGTCAAGAATATGATTTTTAGCTTTTGTTAACTAATAAAAGTCGGGATCCGACTTTTTTTAAGGCCCAGAATAGTCGTAATTGTATCTTCGAATGCCTAAGTATCTGTTTTTTTCATACAGAAAAGTAAGATAGGTTTGCTATGAACCTAACACTAGCAATAAAGAGACAAAATTGGCATTTTGAATTTTTGTGACAAAAAGTGACTGATAGGGGCCTTTAAAGAGAAGTATAAGTCTGTCGAATCTGTAAGTTACTTTTTCCACCTGTAGAATTGGTTAGAAAAAAAAAACGGCAGTGATACAGATATGGCCCCCCATACAGTTGACGTGTTGTCGTAAGTGTCCGTACGGACAGTTATTGAGTATATATCCAATTTTGTCGTTATTAGGTTGCTTCTGTACCTTCTCCATTTGCAGGAGAATGTTAAGGTACCTGTACGTGTTTACAGACATGCAGAATCTGATTTTGAGTGATTTTTCGATTTTCTGATTTAGCAATCACTGATAGGTGCCTTTGAACTTCCAACATATATCCTAGGACATTGAAATGGTGTTGGTACTTAAAAGTGGTGGTGTTTAAGACAAATTATTATTTATGAGTTTGATGGAATGACTTTTCTTCAAATTCCAAAGCCTTCCCCTCCCCTGAAAAACCGAGAGAAAATTCTGAAAGTTGTAATAGATATATTTACTGTTTATATACGTCTGGGAGTTAATGGTTGGTAGGGGAGGGTAGGGTGGGAGGGCGAGTCTAAATTTGGCTTTCCAGCAATAATGTTATTATGCTAGTAAAGAGAACAGCCCAGCAGAATCCTATATTCTGTCCAGCTCAAAGTAAGAAGTAGCGACGAATTTCGGGCATATACATTGCACCAAATTTCATCCTGTGGGTACATAGGCGTGCCCAGAAAATTTTATTGAGGGGGGCTGGACTAAAGATGTTCGGAACCATGAGACGAAGCGAGTGGAGCGCCTACTTGTGGGGGTCCAGGCCCTTCCTTAGGCCCCTGGTGGGGTCCAGGGCCAACGCCCAGCGTGTCCATGGTGCGTATCCCCTGAAGCTCCCGAGTTTTTGGTTTCAAGACCTGAAAACCCTTTCCTGGCGTACTTCTTTCGACACCTTTTTCTTTTCTCCTTCTCTTTTCTCTTCTTTCTCCCTTCCTCTTCTTCCTTCCTCTTTTTCTTGAGAACTTGAGGGTTGCTTTTAGCCCCAAGGCCCCCCAATACGCCAGTGGTGTAGGTAAACACGGCACCTGTCAACTGCAGGCGGCATTGATTATACGTCGGCATATGTACTTCATACTTCAGACAGACAAGTATACATACTGTAGCTTTGGCCAACAAGAATATTGTGTTTACGTGCGTGCAT
Source organism: Ophioderma brevispina (assembly GCA_023653785.1). Classification (NCBI taxonomy): domain Eukaryota; kingdom Metazoa; phylum Echinodermata; class Ophiuroidea; order Amphilepidida; family Ophiodermatidae; genus Ophioderma; species Ophioderma brevispina. Next base: position 29,574 of record JAMKCH010076840.1, on the reverse strand, counting down.
AGAAGAATAAAATGTGTCACTGGTATCGTCATTCAATTTCTTATAACCTGATCAATAGGCGACAGCAATTGATAGCACTCTGCACATTTGTAGGAGGATATCCGTGATTAGAACCACTTCAAGATCACCCACAGACAGGAAAGCCATTGGGCAAAGCATCCCATGATCTTCTCTCTGGCTGCATTACCATGACAACATATTGTTTGGATCAAGTCCTTCTCATCTTCATATTCGATAAAGAATGTCTCTTGGACCACACCTGAGATATAATTTGCACTGTGATGAATATGGGCCATCAGGACAGATATATAGGGTGACCCAATAAACTCTACCCAAAATGAACGTGATGTTTTTCCACTTTTTTTTTTAAATTGATATATGTTGATTTTAATTTTGTCATACAGAATAGGGTATTGAGCATTCATTTTGCCCTGAAAAAAATTGGTCCTTTTTGTTCAATAAGTCAGCAAAACAGACTTTTCCACAGAGCATCATTTTTCTTACCATGGAAATCCCCAATGTCCAAATCGAGCAGATTGTGTCCTACCCTACCTAAACCCCCCCCCCCCCCCCTACACGAAGAAAACTGTATTTAGCACAACTGCATACAATGATTTCATCTTTGAAAAGCTTGGTTGCCAAACCAATTTATATGTACTTATCATTCATCATGAAATACCCTATCTTTTATAGTACATGTGGAAAAAATGCCCCATCGTTCGTAAGCGATGAAAATATGACCTCATCTCGTCGGCAACATAATGACCTAACCCTTTATCCATTGAGTCCCCCGCGGTCTTGATATAAGGCCGCTATGCTACGAAGTAGCTCTAGGGAGTGAGTGGTGTGTTTATCGATCTGATAACCATTTTAACTGGCTTAATGAAGCCCATTTTTTAGCCAGATTATAAGTAAATTAATCTGGCCTACATTTTTTGTGGTCCGCCAGCTAAGCGGCCAGGACAACTTAGCAATCCGTGTGGCATGTGGCTGTGTGTGTGTATGTGTGTGTGTTTTAAATTTTTGAAATTGTTAAGTTTTTTTAAATTGATCTCATTTGAAGAGTTGAATTGGAAACCAAACTTCTGTCATTATGTGCAACTATTGGTTCCTCATTATGTTGATGGACTCAAAGGTCACTTGCAAGGTAAAGGTCATTGAGGTCAAGTTTAAAAATAGGCTAAACGTACAATTGACTCAATTGAAAAACTTGAAGTTCAATTAGAACCAAACTGTCTCATAGGTCCACCAGGGATCCCTCCATATGTGATGAGGTCAAAAATCATTGCAAGCTCAAAGAGTCACCGGAAGCGGCCCACAGCTTATTCTTTTGAATATAGAGAGTGCGAAAGCAGAGAACCGCGAAATTTAGTTTTTATTGAGATGGATTGCAGAGTGTCAACCACAACCCGTATCTGTCTGTGCAGTCAATGATTAGGATACGGGGCGGAAACACCAGCATGTATCACGTCTCTGCCCTTCTGTTTATCTTATGTTGCTTTTCTAATGAATAGTTACTCTGTCCAATTATTGCCGGCTGTTTTATGTATGCCAGCACAGGGATTTGCTGGGAGTGCTGACGGTGAACATGAACAAGCATTAATTTCTCTTCCGCATGTTTGATTATTGTCTGACAACTTAAAGTTTTTTCATTCGCAGGTTAGTATCTGACCCACTGAGCACTCTCAGAACCAAGTCACCAAAATCTTAATGGAAGACTATGGCAGTTGAGAACATCTGACAGATTATGACACAAATGTGTAATAAGAAGTGCAAACACAGATGATCGAATCATGAGCACTCTCAGAACAAGGCCACCAAACTCTTAAAGGATCCACTATACAGTGAATTTATAAGAAAGAGTCAAAATATTTGAAATATGTCAGGAATAGCTTAAGCGTAAAGAATAAAGCATGTGATTTCATATGTTACCTTTTCCAACTGAAGAATGGAAGAAAACGTAGAAAACGGCAGTTTTCAAAGAGACGAATCTCTCCATCATTATGTGTTAGTAGTTAGTGTACGAACGGACCAAATGACTAAACATCCAATTTGTTCCTTGTTAGGTGCTTTTGCGTCGTATAATTTGCAGGGATGTTAGGATACCTATATTGTTACAGACAGCAAACCTCTGACTTTTTGATGATTTTTTCGATTCCTGATTAGAAAATCACGGATAGTGCCTTAATGGAAGACTATCTTTTTTGCAGTTGCGGACATTGAACGATTATGCACCAGAATGTTGTAATAAGAATGGGCAAAACCAGTTAACTTGAGTATGCTTGAAGAAAACTCTCTTCTTTGAACACCTTTGGCTTAATTGGATGGTCACACAGATGTAGAGACTGTGCAGGTGAGGAACATCTAACAGATTATGACAAATATTGTAATAATAATGGGCAAAACCAGTTTAACTTGAGTGTCCTTAGAGAAGCATTCTTTGAAATCCTTTGGCTTAATGGATGGGTCACACAGGAGTATCTGACTCAATTGAGCACTCTCAGAACAAGGCCACCAAACTTTTAATGGAAGACTATGCAGTTGAGGACATCTGACAGATTATGCACAAATGTTGTAATAAGAATGGGCAAAACCAGTTTAACTTGAGTGTCCTTAAAGGTCCATGACTTGGCCTGAGTAGACGAAACCAAAAAGGCTAACACGCGCAAGGCGTCATGCATTACGTGCGTAGGCAGCATAGTATTTACCATTATGCAGCACACAAGCTATACACAAGCGCCACCTGATAAAACTGTTGGGTCACGATTCAAAGAACTATAGAAGGATGCTTTTACATCACTAAAATGCTTGACGTCACTTCGGGGGTCATCGCGGCCAGCTCGGCAAAATCACTTTGGTTTTGGATTTTCCCTTCAAGCTCTGTCTGAAACCATGAAGTTATGCCCAATTTTTATCAAATCTACGGTTTCTCAAATACCTACTTCATGACCAGATTTACAATGATACCAATACGTACTGTGAATAAAACTGTTTTGGGAGGTATTTACGTATTTTTAAAGCATGTCCATGGACCTTTAAGAAGCTCTCTTTGAACTCCTTTGGCTTAATTGGATGGGTCACACAGATGTATAGACTGTGCAGTTGAGGATCTATCTGATATTTTGCACAAATGTTGTAATAAGAATGGGCAAAACCAGTTTAACTTGAGTGTCCTTAAAGAAGCTCTCTTTGAACTCCTTTGGCTTAATTGGATAGGTCACACAGATGTATAGACTGTGCAGTTGAGGATATCTGACAGATTATGCACAAATGTTGTAATAAGAATGGGCAAAACCAGTTTAACTTGAGTGTCCTTAAAGAAGCTCTCTTTGAACTCCTTTGGTAATTGGAGGGTTACACAGATGTATCCGGACTGTGCGTTGGAGGATATTCTTGACAGATTATGCCAAAAATATTGTAATAATAATGGGTAAAAACCGTTTAACTTGCGGTGCTAAAGAAGCTCTCTTTGAACCCCTTTGGCTTAATGGATGGTAAACAGATGTATAGGACTGTGCAGTTGAGGATATCTGGACAGATAGCACAAATGATGTAATAAGAAGGGCAAAAAACCAGTTTAACTGTGTCCTAAAAGAAGCTCTCTTTGAAACTCCTGTGGGAGTAATTGCATGGGTCAAACAGAGTGTATAGGACTGGGCCGTTGAGGATATTGACAAGATTATGCACAAATGTTGTATAAGAAGGGTAAACCAGTTTAACTTGAGATGTGCTTGAAGAAGATCTTTGAACTCCTTTGGCTTAATTGGAGGGTCATACAGATGTATAGAATGTGCAGTTGGGGTACATGACAGATTATGCACAAATGTTGGAATAAAGAATGGGTAAACCAGTGTAACTTGGGTGTTGTGAAGAAGATCTCTTTGAAACTCCTGTGTAATGGTGGGTCACATCAGATGTATGACTGTGCACGTTGAGGAATACTGACGATATGCACAAATGTTTGTAATAAGAATGGGCAATCAGTTTAACTTGCGTTGTGCTTGAAGAAACTCTCTTTGAATCCTAGCTTTAATGGTTGGTTACAAGATGCAGACTACACACATTGTGCTAATTCAGATTATGCAAACACGCACGTAAATTATGATTTTTCGCTACCTAACCGTGGATTATTGTGTATCAGCTACAGATCACAAACGCAAGATGGTGTGTATCCATTTTTTTGTTGTTAACCATAGGATAGATTTTGTGTAAACTTGTAACCATTTTTTTAACACAACTTTCCTTTAATTTATCCACCTTTTGGACATTTAATAATGTTATTACTTTGGATGGAATTTAAATCATTCTTTTCTAATGCACTTTTGGATCATTTGCAGCCCATCTGGCACTACAACCCTCAACTTTTTTTTAGCAGTTTTTCTGGTCGGGGTGCGTACATCAACACGCGTTTATGTCGCCTGGGTTTTGACCAAGGGTGTTGTTGAGGCAATCCCACAGCCCAGTTTTTGGGAAATTTCACACACCTCAATAGGGTCATGTGATCCCAAAATTTCCTACAATCTTAACACATAAAACCCCACTTCCCAACTTATCGCTCATTTTAGTCCACAACGCGTTAGTACATTTTTAGCATGATTATGAAATATTACTGTGGTTCTTAAACCTTTTGGAACACTTTATCCCTAATTACTACTGACATGTGTTGATACAGTATGGTATCGGCACCTTGCTATCCATCATGGGATTGATTCACAACAGACCCCCGGGGTTTGTGGGATCTTGGTCGTACTGGTTTTTCAAATATCACTGTTGCAAGAAAATATTTGTGGCCATTTGTATTCCTCTAAAATCTACATGTGTGATAGCTAAAGAATGATGTGCTATTTTACGTCCTATGGATATGTACATGTACTCATAAGAAAATGTCATTTACTCAATAAATATGTAGATTGACAAAAATATATCAGTGTTCAAAGAGTAGAAATATAAAGCGATCACCTTAATATTAATGACCTTGGATGAGGGACACATTCATATGATCTACTAATAATAATCTCCACAAATCTTTAAAATTGTTCCCATAAGGTAAACATTTTAGATTTAAACATACACCAACATGCAGGGCAAGAAGACATGCTCACAAGCACACGTGTGCACATCACACATACAACCATAGACGGTTATGTGCAATACTGCCCATTCTTATGCATCAGAAAGGAACAGGGGTATCCCATAATTCATGAAAGTAAACGAAACTTTCACAAAATCTATACATCATCTGTAAAAGCTCAGCATTTGGTGTATGTAGTTCATTACCCAAAATAACAAATTTTCTGTGCAGATTGGATTTTTTAATTTTGTTTATTTTTATTCTTACAACTCCAAGTGGGAAAGTACAGTAATGGTATGCCTAGACTTAAAGGATAAGCAAGCGATAATGCGGAGAGAATAAAAAATGTAGAAAAATGTTTTAGCTTACAATCAAAGATGACAAGTGAACAATAATGCTATAGACTACTTTTAAGTAGGAACAAAAACACAAATAGTGAACATGACGTATTTGAATAAATTGTCATATAACTGTCTCTCCTGCAAATAGAACATCAGTTTGATGACTAACTCCAAATCTACACTAAACAGCTATTGTGGTTTACACCAGTGACGAACAACAAAGAATCAATAACAGTTTTGGGTTTGAAGGTCAACTGACAGTCGTGATGCACAATATTATGCTGTATACACTACTCCCCCGACCGGCGCTATTATCGCCCCTACGCCGGGGGCGGCGCACTCACCATCCCCATGACTTGGGGGCATTTTTTGCATTTCTCGTATACAAACCGCGTTCGTTGTACGTGTTACCACAAAAGGCGCATAATTTTTGATCATTTCTGAGGCAAAAACCAACACTAGTTCACTGTTTCACATTTGTATATCATCATATGACAACTTAATCGCTCAGGAAAAAAATGTAAATTTCTTGGCTTCACAAATAGCGATAAAAAGTTCAAAATTAAACGAACTGCATGCGAATCACTCGCTAAATGACACAAATGAAACAATCACCGTATCCATTTCAGTCTAATACCACATTGTACCTCGCCGGTCATTTTCACGTGGACTGATAGTCCAGGCGTAGACTAACGAGACTAATTTTGTTGCAGATCTCCGAAATCGATCACATGGCACGGAAGTGTCCTTTCTAAACACCAACAACCCGCATCGGAAGATGCGTCACGTTTTTCAGCAATACGGATCGGTGTCTTTGGTAACTATCAATTTCCGTACACGAATATATCACATTCTAGTGTTCTTTATTTTTGCTGGATGGTTGAAGTTTACGAAAAATTCCTTTTTTCTCACCAGGGGTTATCCCATTTTTACCACTATTCTATCTCTATTCTAACCATAAGCGTGCATTTCTTCTCAGTCACGCAAAGTGGGGGCGAGATAACCTTCAATTTTTTTTACAACAACATTAAAGACACTTGCCCTGGAATTCCATTTTAAGGGCCGTCCCTGACATCATCCTTCACACAAGCCATGGAAATAACGGTGAAATTTGTTAACACAACTTGCAAAAAAGGTATGTTTGTAATTTCGTATTAATCATGATTATGGGCTTATTCTTTCGTTCGTTAAGAAATATGCGGCGTGTGTGTAACTGTGTGTTTGGTGGCCGGGATGCCCCCCTGTAATGGCGGCGACGTAGAGGTGTCCTTGTCGAGGCTTCCCCTCCCCGTCGAATTTGTTTATAAATCTGGAGGTATATTCACACGAAATTCTTTTTTGATCTCATTCCGAATTTGTATGCATGTCATATGAAATTACAGAAACAGATAAGGTATTGCCGTGCTTTATAACAGATTTCAAACCAAACCTTGCCGGTTATGTGTAGCACATCCATACCAGTAACAAAAATACCAAAAACAACTTTTGATATTTTGGTGTTTTCGGATCAGCAAATCGCTGCTTGTTGACCCCTTAGGCCCCTCCTGAAATATCGCAAAAAAACGTGACCATGGGCAAACTTTTTTAGGCAACTACATTTTACTGTCAATGATGACTTATTTATCTTGTATTCACATGTGATTGGGATTAGCAAATTGAGTCGGATATCGAACCAATAATAATTTTATTTTTGGTGTTTCTAAAAGAGTCATTCTTGAAGCTTTTAGTGAAAACTCAACAACAATAGGACATACTGATCCCAAGAATATGGTATTTTGATGACGACAACTAAAAAACCGCACGAACCAGACCTGACCTCCAGGGGGCAGACTCAGAATTTTCCCCATTTTTTTCGGCACGCTTCGCTCGCCGGGTAGAACCCATATTTTTTTCCAGACTGTTCGAAATTCTCCTTTCTCTTCTCCTTCTGGTTTCTCCTTTTCCTTCTCTTTTTCCTCCTTCTCCTTCACCTTTTCTGTTTCTCTCTTTTCCCTCTTCTCCTTTCTCTGCCTTCCCTTTTCTTCTCTCTTTTCCCTTCTCCTTCCCCTTTTCCTTCTCTCTTTCCTTCTCAGTTACTCCCCTTTTCCCTTCTCTTTCTCCCTCTTCTTCCCTTCTTCCTCCCCTTCTCGTCACCATGTTTTTAACTTTCTGCTATCCCCTTTTAGTTGTCCGGGGGGGGCATCCTGCCCCCCGCTTGCCACCCCGCTGGTTTACGCCAATGCTAAAAAAACAAAGTAACATTTGTAAATAAAACTTTGAATGTCATTGTTTCTTGCTGCTTCCACAGATTAATGGGCACAGAATGGCACGCTGTATGTTTTTGACCACGCCACACATCTCCGGGAGCAGGTATCCCTTACTAACCTCAAAAGGACAGCTATTTTTTTCTCCTTATCTTTATTGAGTAGAATTTTTTGCCTCTAACCTGAAAAAAGGTACTGAAATTTTTTGTATTTCAAAGAAGTCAGGAGCGAGATTCAAACCCCGAGACCACTGTATCAGGAGGTAATCTACTTAACCACAAGACCATCGAGGATTGGTGTGCCAGATTTGCAATTCTAATCCTTGATAACATTTAGCGTAATAAATCCCTACCGCGTATTGCCACTCATAAAATATTGCTGGCTGCCTGCTCGGGAATTGTTTCCACAACTAATGCCAAGGGACCAGTAAGGTTGGTGGTCAAGTCTCATACTTGCACACAAATGATTGGGTTTTCGGTTCATAGTTCAGAGGTGAAGTAAAAGATCTTCTAGAATTTCTTAGGTCCTTATCAGGGAATGTGCGCCCAAGAAATCCGAAGTTCAGACATCGCCATTGGTTACACGTAAAAGCGAAATCTTGGACGAAAATTCGATTTTTTTATATGTTGTCAATGAAGATTTTCTTATTCCAAACCGTTGGGAGTTGAAGATCAACTCCACTGGAAGGATTATTTTCTGAATTTTTTATTTGTATTAATTAACGAACGGAGGACGAGGGCGTATGTAGGTCATGTGAACACCCTTGACCGAGGTGGGGGGGTAAGCAAGTCAGAAAAAAAAGGGGGGGAGAAGCATGTGAAGGGAGGTAGGACACGAAAATGTAAAAGACAATAGGATAAAAGAAGAGAGGGGGTTTACAGGGAGACGGGTACGGAAGCAGAGGTATAGTCGCGTTGGACCCCACAATCGACATACCCAAATTGGTGTGTGGTTTGTACTCTGTATTGCTGTAATGTTCTTTTGACATATTTGGAATTGCTATAATGATGGGGGCGTGGATGCCACCGGCGCTCGCCCTGGTCATTAAAAAAAATATGGTTGCTGCTATGGAAGTGGGTGGGTATTTATCAAACTAATCACATGGACAATGGGTCACTTGAGATGAACAAAAATTTGTCTAAGATAATCCAAGTGTCACGTTCCGATCCTTGTTTTTTTGCAAATGAAATAAATTGTTACTTCATTTTTTGTGTCGCCTATCCGGATAACTTTGTCCACGTTGGGTCTGTTATTGTGAAAAAGGTTAACATTTGCCTCCTAATATCTGCACACTTTGAGGGATTTAAAACCAAACTGGAATCTAGTATGCAACATTGGATCTCTCATTTCCGATGATGTCAAAGGTCCACATCAGGTCAAGGTCATGTGAGTCAGTTGTAATATAGGCTGAAAATGGTCGAAATTTGGACTTTCATTGACAGTTTGTAGTCAATTGGAACCAACTTGAGTCATAGGTGCAGATTGGGATCCCCTCATTTGCTGATGCATTCAAAGTTCAATGCCAAGCAAAGGTCATATGAGTCCCTATCATTACAAACCGCGACTGCAGGCGTCACATGCGGTCCGAGGACCGATGTATTTTTTTCTTCTGTGGTTAACAAATTCTGTTTGACTATAGGTTACAGCTCATTTTTTGAGCTCCCACAACTGTGTCTTGTGAGGTCCTATGTTATTAGACTGCTGTCCTGGTAAGACATATTTGGTTGTTGCTCCTCTTTTCAATTTGTTGTTGGATGATCGGTAATGATTATTATTGAGTATATAATCCTATTTGCATAATACAGGTATTAAATGAAAGTCAACTTAATATATTTTTTTTATTATATCATGATGCAGTGATCAGAGGCATGTGAGGTTTTTACTATCACATGGCAGAAAGAAACATATCATGATATAAACAAAATGTGTGCATGGTAAAAATATATCAGTCGTTCAAGTTTTTGACTTTCATTCACAAGGCCTTTCACCTTGTGAAATGGAAAAGTCATAATTTGACCTCATGATATATTTTTTACTATCACACTCTTTAGCGCAATCAGTATTTGCATACTATCACACTCTTAGGCATTCAATATTGTATACTATATAACTGCCAGAAATTTGGTTATTGTCTTATAACTGCAAGGATGTTAAGGTACTGTGTTCTATAATAACTGCCAGGAGGTCACGGGCGACTGTCCGATAACGTCCTGGTCGTAAAGAGACATGAGGATATTCCCAGAAAGAACTCTAATTTTTTTAGCCCAGTTTTTTTGCAATATTTTGTAATGCTTACCGCAATGTAGTTATATAACACTGAATGAATAAGCCGATACGCCGTCTTTACTGTAATAGGATGATGATTTAGTCATTTCTGTTGGTGGCAAGACAGAATTGAAAGCAGGTTTTCCTAAGGGACGATGAGATGGCAAAGCCAGTTTCAAAAACCAAGGTTTGCGTTTTTGTTCGTGCTTGTTTGTCCATAAACTTACGAAACGTTCTCGGTAGTGTCTACACCTGATCAATTGCAATTTGAGAGAAATTTTATCTTCAAAAAATCTCCTCCTGTCACTTAGTACTGTAACTATATAACTGCAAGGATGTTAAGGTACTGTTCTATATAACTGCCAGGGAGTTACAGTACTGTACTATATAACTCCCTGGGAATAAAGATACTATTAATGCCAGGCAGTTGAGTTGTTTCTTTATAACTATCAGGGAGTTAAACAGACTCAGAGATTTCCCGATGAGGGCGCACATCCATTTTCAAAACAAATCATGTTGTTTACATATACACAATGCTTTCATATACTAAACGCTGTTTTAAATACTAAGCTCAAATCGCAGTCCTTCATATAGAAAATTCACACACAACTTTGTTATAAAAATTCCCCCCCCAATTTCCGGATCCGAAATTTTTGTTTTATACAACAGTATCCTATGGCACTGTTGACTGTGCAATAAATTTTTTTTCGCATGAAAAGGAAAAAGCTGATTCATCTCTAACTTTGGAATTAAAACCAATTTAGGTGACTATTTTTAGTTTTCTAGATGATAATTTTTAATTACTACAACACAAAAAATGATATTTTGAAATATCTGAATCAGCCTTTAAGGAACTGTACTAGTGATGTGTGTACTGTAACAATTATTAACGGCTTAGGGATTTAAGGTTCCATATATAAACTGCCCAGGAGTTTACAGTAGTGTACGATATTTCTGTCATTTGTTGGTTGATACTATATCATAGGTGACATAAATATTATTTGAGACTATTAACCCAAAATTTCAACAGAAGGGAAAAGTTTGCCCATAAAAGCTACTATTTTTTCCCCCATCATTGGGAAATGTTTCATTTTTGTGGGAACTTTTTCCCTGCCTTGGTATCAATCAATACAGATCTTCTGCTTGATTTTGCATGTTTACATTTCACCACTGGGCACATTTCCCATTGAAATTTTTGACTCAAAATGGAGAAATCTTGATGCTGTACATAGTGTATTAGGCCTATAAAACCCTACCTTAAAACAATCATATGTCCAGAGCAGTTTTCAAGAAATTTGTTTGTGGGAGAGAGGGCCGCTTTGGATTGAACCAAGACTAGACTAAGGCTTGACTAGCTTTGAGTTTCCATGAGTTTTTGGGGTGGCAGCTGATCTCGAAGAACTTCTTGGCAATTGTTTAAATGAGTGGGGAAATATTTTTTTATGTTTTGATATAAAACAATATTGACTGCTCTATAATTCAAATGAAATGGTGCAAAAAATACCTAACCCTCTCGTTGACTGGAGACCGTGGGGGCCCCTAAATATTTTCCCTTTTTCCCCCTTCGACCTTAGTCTCGGAACATAGGTACTTAGTAGGCTCACGGTCTCCAGTCACCTCGGTAGTTATTTTGCACATTTCCCCTCATTAGCAGTCAATATTTGTATATTAACCCATCTTGCATATATTTCTGTCATCTGATTGGTTTAAAATGGGTCACATGATATATGGGTATTCCTACATTTCCTGTTTTATTTTGAAGAAATAAATCAAAAACCACCTATTCTCGTGGGATAGTACCCCCGCCCGGGAAACCTACTATCCCATGGCAAAAGTTACCATAATACACTCCTACACACAGAATACTTAATTTTAATACGTACACCAATACACCTTTTTCGAACAATACAGTATGTGGAAGAGACGTGCAAAACGCATCCACACAGAATCATGGCTGACTCCAAAAGTTTTCAACGGCCGTTTGGAATCGTCTGCTCATACTAATAAATTGAGCTGCAAACCCTGGTATCAGCTTGTATTGTAACTGATACGAGCTATTCCGCAATCTACAACAGGATTAAGCGCTAATACAAGGAAGAAAGTAAAGTTTGCAATTACAGTATTTGAACAGCACTTGAAAGCAACAACGGGTTCTCTAGTGAATGTTGAAAGTTGGCAGAATTCTTAGTTCTCGACTTGCTTTTTGCGATTGTACACCTCAGGGCTCTGCAACATTGGCAAGGATGAAGAATACTACAGTAGAAAGTTTAATAGCAGTTGGCCTAGGTTTTATACACTAGGCCTGACCTAAAACACTACTTTTATAACAAAAATGGTGACAGAAATATATGGCATGAGGTGTATAAAACAATATAGACTGCTCTTTAATTTCGGGAGTATGGAGAGGAAATATTGCCCCCCCCTTGATGATCTTTGTGAAAAAGTAGGCCCCCTTGTCTCAAGATAATCTCGGGGCAATATTTCTCACCATCTCCCTCATGAGCAGTCTATATTTGTATCTATAACGGCCCTGGACAATTCTGTATACGTTATACCACGTTAGTGACTTTTTTGAGAAGGCTTTCCAAAGTTTGCACGTCATTTGGTAACCATCTAAAAGCACCAACAAAGACTAGACACCCGTTAGACTCATTTAAATAATGCATTTTTTTCATGCTGATTTTCTTTTTTTTTTTTTTTTTTTTTTTTTAAAATTGAAAATTTGGATTAAAAAATTTGACAAATATTAATTGTTGAGCAACTCTGTCTCTTTACCAGTTGTAGCGTTAAAGGTGCGTGTTCCGGTCATCTTAGACCCCCTGAATTTACCCAGATGTAGTAGAGATTTGATATCAGATGAAAGGCTGTTTTTTAATTTTTCCTCAGTGTCGTCCTGAATTGGGCCCTCAATCCATTTCATTCCCTTATTGCTTCTGCCGTAAAAATGTAATTTTTTTCCCCACGGTACTTGATGAAACATAATGTGCAAGTGCCAGGCTCTCATATCAGTTAAAGAACCCATAGGCAAAATCGGAACAACATCTTAAGGTACTAATATACTATTTGACTGCTAGGGAGTTTGGCCATGATTGTTGTGGTTGCCAGAAAATAAATGTCATATGTAACATATCATATAGAAATGTTTTAAGTATGTTTTTATTTTAATGTTTTTGTGTTTTTAAATATTTTAACATGTAAATGGCCAGTACCATAAATATTTGTATATTTAAAAAAAAAAAAAAAAAAAAAAAAAAAAAAACCCCCGGAAAAAAATAATTATAATATAATTATAAGGATACAGACCAAATTTGGTTATGTAATAATAACATGGGTGGCCCGATCAACAACCCTCTCTCCCCGCCCGCTTTACCAATTAAAGAAGTTACAAAGTATTTTAATGGGCATTTGAAAATCCATACTCGCCCATGGAAAACATTATCTTCCATATTATGATGGCCAGTGAATTTTCAATGGGCTACTTCCATATCGCCTCTTAACCTAAATCTTCTGCAAAGGGGGCATGTATGTCACATGTAGTTATCCAGTGGATTAACCATTTGAATTCTTACTGTTCAATAGAACAAAAATCTAAAAATGTTTCACAGAGTGTGGTGTGTTTTTCAAAGAAGTAAGGGAAGGGTGTTTTCACAGTAAAGGTACCTTAAATTGTAACAACATCGTGTCCCAAATTAAGCCGATTAACAGCATTTTCAACAACTCACCCTTTCTCCTTTTACAGGAGCGTACCGTTATTGATTCGTTATCAACCCACAGTTGATATGCAAAATTAGCTCGTTACACCCGGCGCAGTGTTCACGGAAGCACATTTATGCGGTACGCTTAAGTCAAAGCACTGTTCGTCACGTTTGCAAACTGCAAAGCAACAACTTGCCAAACTATCGTTTTATGTTTAAGTTTTTCCTAAAAAAAAAAAAATTGAAAAAAACATTATTTTTTTAAAGATTTTCTGTGACTGGGAATGTGTAGGTTTACAGTGAGAAGAAATTTATGTGTTCTCTTTTCAGATATTAATAGATTTCAAGATTTTCCCCGGAGGGGGGGTTAACTGGGATTCTGTTCGGGTAACCACCCCCTATTAACAAAAACGCGAGACCTGGGCAGGTCCCGATACTGCAATATAGGGTATAAATTCAACCTATGCTCTGTCAGTCCTCACATAGGGTATCAATTTTAAACGTTCAGTTTTAGATAAAGTATAAAACAGTAGGAATCTGTTATAATGATGATTTTTGTGTTGATATCATGCTTCCAAAACATGAACAAAAATTCCATAAAATAGCTCAAATGGAAGCCAATGGAGTGTGCAATGGTAATATTACCTTAGCCTCTCGGGTCTTCGGATGGGTGCCTATTTGAACAGATCTGGCCTCTCAAGATAGGGTACCACTTTATTCGTTTCTGGTCTCAATAGGTCCACCCGCCGGAACCCTTGTAACTCGGGGCGGTTACCCACCCACCCTACTCCATGTACAGTTTTTTTTTTTTTTTTTTTTTTTTTTTTTTTTTTTTTTTTTAAAATTTTACCCACCCCCACCCCCCCTCCCCCCGCGATTTTCGTGTGTTGAAAGGATTCAAAACATGTTACAGAAGGTGGTTCATTTTAACACAATCAACAACTCTGCATTTGATCGTCCGCAGAATTTTTATCCTGCTTGGCGGCTAAGTATCGCTAACACTAAAATATTTTTTGGTTGAAAGATTTCTTGCTGTGACCTGGGGAACTTTTTTAGTATTATAGTGAGCAGAATTATGTGCCTCATACCGGATATTAATAATATTTCAAGTAAGGATTTTCACTTGTTGAAAGGATTCCAACATTTACGAGTGGTTCAATCACAAATCAACGCTGTCATCTATCATCTGATGCGTCGAGAATTTTTATAAATCTATGCAGCGCATGGATGCATCGTTGTCGATTTGTGATGAACCACTCTGTACAATTAATATTACTTTAAAAAAAAAAAAAACTGATTATTTTTTTTTTTTCAATGTTGATCTCTATTGTAAAGAGATAATGAAGAACTAATAATTTTTGTAACCGTAATGTTCAGAGTGGGAAAAGGATTCTAGTAGCTAACTGGGGGGGGGGTGGGGGGGGGGGCGGCACCCTTACAACAACTGTTATGTACTGCAACTCTAATCTGAAAGTATGGCAGTGTTCATTTCTAGAATTGCAAACCTGAGTTAGAACACCTCTGCCATGTAGTACCTATATGAATGGAGTAATAGATGGTGTGACTTAGAAAAAATATTCACCTATTAAGTTAAAAAAAAATAGAATGATCATTAAAGATAGGTTTTGTCTATATCTTGTGTCATATTGGATGGTACAATCTGATATTTTTTATTGTAGTCCACACTCAAAATATTTGGACTGTCCCATCCAATCTGACAGGATTTGTTTGTTTTTTCTATATATATCATATCTTTTATTCTCCAAGCCAGTCTGAGAAAAATTTACATATTACAATAATTTGTATTTTCTTCTCTTGCATTTGGTTGTCCCACCTAATCCCATTTAAAAGACCCACCTCTAGATGGTGTATTTCAGTGAGGGTAACAACTTTAACACCAAAACAAACCTACAAAAACCTCTGTTTTGAACAAAGTTTGGGTGCTCTAGATGCAAATGTACCAGTCTCCCTTTAATAAAAAAAAGTTACTTGAAAAATTAATAGTGCAACATCCAAATAAAATGATTCAAACCTTACTGATCTTAGTTTTTGCACTATACTTATTCCTAGTCTGATCAAAAGGAAAGAAGGGGCTGTGCAGGGGGGGGGGAGGTCGGATTTTTTGGGAATCCACGTCTGGCATTCCGGAAAGATTAGTCACCTCTCTATAAATCCCCATGAAACGTAGATAGATTCTATGGTGGTAAAGGCTCATGATACGTCATTTTTTTTCTGTCATAACCATGCAAAAAACGGTTTGCTGCAAAAGTCACACCCTAACAAAAACAAATCCTATACGTAATTTCACAAAAAAATTTTATAACCTGTGACAACATCAGTCTATGGAAAGAGATTTGAGCAAATATGGTGCGATATGAGCCAGATCCTGTCAATACGTCTGGTATACTTTGTTTTGCAATGAGCGCAGTAATCCTCGTGTGCATTTTTATACGTCCATTGCTCGGACCTGGAGTCAATGACAATGGTAGGACCCAAATACATGAGAATGATACTAAATTTGAATAAATAACGTTCTAGCATTCTAGGGGATTTTTGAAAAGGTGCGAAAATTGAATTTTTCAAATGCATTTTCTCGCATTTCTTCTATGAACTAAAAGTTCAGAACAAAAATTGCTTAAAATGCTGCTTTCTTGTCTGTGGTAAAAATTGAAGGAATTCATCAAGCGTTTTGGAGGAATCATCAGGCATATTAATGCCAATTTAGGCTCCCATTAGCTTGGGGCAATCTTCAAAATCCCAACTCTATAGTATCGAACATCGGGCGGTAAGGTAAGTTTGTCTAGTTCTGACACAGGGACACCTTATTGGATTTCAAGGTGATCCTGGGATAAAACTACGCAACCCAATTCTCCTTTTTGTTGAAACTGATTGTCAAATTGTTTGTCTTGCCTTAATTTCATTCACAATGTTTAGTATTTGGTTGTTAGTTGAGGTGCAATTTAACAAGAATCTATGGTCCTAAGGTGTCAATAAAACTGTCTCAATTGTGTACAAAACGGTTTCCCCTGGCTGGTCTCCAAAACCAAAGAGTTAGCATGCATTTTTCTATTTTAGTACATATTCCCAGAGTTGAACCCCCAAAATTCGTTAATCGGCACCATTCAAACAGGGATGCCAGGTTTTCCTTCCATGCAATGAATTCCTTCCCTTGTCTGAAATTTCCTTTCTGTGCCTTTTTAACTATTTTTAGCCAGTTTTGGATCATTTAGGTCAGTTTCAACACACTTTTCCTTCCAAGTGCAATATGCACCTGGCATCCCGGTTCAAACTATAGAAAAACTCTCAAACCACCTCCCCCAAACTTCAAGATGGGATCCTTATTTATGACCCTACAATTGAAGTTTTAACCACCACTTCTGCACCTAGACCAACTGTCCATTTTTCCAGGAAAAGTGTATCATCAAAGTGACCCCTCAAAGATGTCCACTTTAATCTGAAATACAGATAACCAGATAACCTTTGGGATTTGCCATAAAATATGTCCACCTACAGGGTGTCAAAAAAAAAAAAAATTACCTAAAAGAACCCAATTTAGGTCTTTATTAAACATTTATGCATGATTTTTACATATTGCAAAATTATTATTCTTAGCTTTTCGTCTACCAGAACACCCTGTTTTGATTTAGGTCCTGACAAATGTTTGAGAGATGATTTGATGGGGGAAAGTAGCAACATCACATTATAGATTGGTTTGGCTACACCTATCCTTACGATTGTGCATGTGTGACATTCTTCAGCTTTCAGGGGTGCAAAAAATGGTTCTTTCCTCAGGAGCAACCTGCAATGTTCACATAGATACATATAAGATTTTTCAACCATTTCCCTTCCCTCCTTCCCTCGAGCTGCGGCGCAGCGCTCCCAGCTCCCGCTTTTTTGCACCCCGGCAGCGTCTACACATGTAAAAACAAATTATCTATGATCACTCAACATGGTGGTTTCTCAAATATTCTGACATCATGACGTAACATTTAATTAGCACTCCTGGATCGATACGGGCTAATTATCATAATCTATGTTTGGGGCAATTTCCCACACGTTTTGTAAGGGCATCATGACACGACACTTTAGGTGATGTCGTCAATTACAAAGCCTCAACAACTTGGGGGGCTATGTTAAAATGTGAGATATAACGTAATATAAATCGAATTCGGCACTATGAGGGAGTAGATCATAGCCTAAACACACTCTCGATAAGGCCCGGCATAAAAAATCATCAGATTCTCATAGACCCGCCCTTCCTCACTTTTTGGGATGAGGTAAAACTTTTTTTTATTTTTCAATTTTCTTAGGTTTTTTTAAAACCTGAAATTTTGATGTTATTAGGCTTACTGTAATTGTGTATTTTTTTTTTTTTTTTTTCCTGGAGGCAGGGGGACTGTAGTGAAAGAGTGTGCGATTCCGGATAAAATTGTGATTTTTTGCACCACATACTTTAGGCATCGATAATCCAGAAAGTTGATGGAAGCACTTGTTTTTAAAACCTCTAATTCCATAACTTATGTTGCTGCGCGTAACCAATCAAACATCTTTTGTAACATAAATATACGCACCTACAACAACGCGGGTCCAAGCAATAAAGAAAATACACCACCATGTATTTATGTAAGTAGACCTACTTTTTAAATAAAAAAACCTAAATTTATCTGAAACCCTAGTCCTAGCCTAAGGTCACTTCAATGACGTAAACCAACCACTCGGGTCAACAATGATACGTCTATGACATGTACCTCCTAAAGTAGTAATCAACCCGTGTTCACTCGTGCACTCGACCCGGGGCCTTCGCGTGATTTTTTTTTCCTTTCGAGCTTTTCGGATCCTACTTTATTTCCTGTTCAAGAGGGCCGCTTATAATTTTAAACTTTAGGGCCATTAAATAACATCAATCGAGATTTTGAATACACTAGTAGTAACGTTTGTAACATCAGAGAGGTCTGCAACGGTCCATGGGTATGATTCGGGGAATCCCCAACCCAGTTTCACCGCAATCATGCATTTTAATAACATTGCGGTAATACTGTCATGTCAGACTTGGAGGCGCGGCGCGGCCCGGGGTGTGTTGAGTTCTCATATTGAATTTATTGTTTAAAATAGTATTATTAAAATTTTTTTAAAAAAAAAAAAAAAAATACACTGCTGACTTAGTTGTGGTGTACACTTCACCTTTCGTAACGTTATGGGGGCCCCGTCCACGGCATGCATTCGCGCCATGCATGACTGTGTTTAACTACTTTTCAAATTCTCAGGTTTCTAAAATCATCTTCGTGCATTGCTGCAAAGAGCCGTTGTGGCAGTACAGCCGAAGGCGGTGCCTACGCTGAACCGTGGGCATGGTGTGGACATGCCAGGGGACATCTATGCATGTCATGGTCCAGTTTCATAGCACTAAAAGCACCCCTCCCGGCCCCCCTTCTGGCTCTACTTCAAAAATGTCAATATAATACGTAATGATTGTCCGGTTAGTTATTTGTATAAATCAAGAAATATTATAAATGCGACGAGAGGAACCAAAGAAGCGCCACTGACAATTGTATATGATTGAGATGAGACTCGCTAACGGTAAAAACTGGGCAAGGCGAGTTTGAGGCCCCGGTTCGAGATGTAATTTCGCAATGAATTTTCATCGCATTCAGTGGTTTTGTAATTTGTATACTGTTCTGATTACCCATAGCTACCCATAGTTACCCTGGTATGATAATATTAGGAGTGTTGTGTTACAGCAACTTGGCCCTTGTTGTTTTGCATTTCATCAACATCATGGCTCTCGCCATTTTTATTTTCAGTTACATACAAAGCACACAACCGCTGGCTCTATCAAGAAAAATATAGCCATGTTCAGGGCCCATATTATTCAAATTTGAATCTTCTGTATTCTTGAAAACGTACAAAAGGCGAGTCATGATGAGCGATGACATCCAAGCGGAGGTCATGTGAGATAATCACTGACCCTCGTTGTAGGTGCGTATATTTAATGTTACAAAGATTTTGATTGGTAAGCTCATCATCAACATAAGTTATGGATCTCCCTTAGTGGAAGCCCCATTTAGTTTTAAGGCTTTGCCCAATGGCCCCTTAATGGACCCCAGGTTGAGTTTCAAGGTTATACAGGGTCAACATTTCTAAAATGTTCCGATTATATGAAAAGTAGCAAAAACACCATTATGTTTGTCTGGTTACAAGGATTCCAAAAAGGTTAGTTTACACTATCTATGGCTTTAGTTTCGGAGTTATGGTTTAAAACGTTGAAAAATGGTGAAAAAGTTCAATTTTGGGTGTACTAGGGTCAAAAGTTAAAAGTTTGCTTTTTTTTTTTGATCAGGTATATTGGTGCATTGTTTCCCTAGCTCTAGAGATTGAAATGAGGAATACGTTTGCCTTATCTGTTATACTTGTTTCACGTTATCAACCAAATAGCTCACAATAGACTCCAATAGCTGCCATAGCTGTTGACTTCTATATTCGCCATTTTTGTTAAATAACCAAGCATGTAGATAGTCAAAACTATTCTATATTCATTCTAATGAGCTGACCACAACTTTTAATTTTTGACCCTGTACAAACCCAAATTGCATTGGTTTCACACGCATTTTTGCAGTTTTTACCCCATAATTCCAAAACTATAAGCCACACAGTATAGTGTGGTCCTGGGGTTTTTGACCCGGAAAAAAAGTGTTTATTGAGCTGATTTTGGCACCAGATAAGCAGAATGCCTAATCACAACAACATATCCAAAATCCTCCATACAATCCCTCCCTTTTTAAAAAAATTATCCATAGATGGGATGCCAAATAGCTACATCTCAGCTTTGAAAGTAGATGTGTGAAGCTTTTATAGTGTTTTGAAATATGTTTTGGGGCAAGGAATCCAATTATGTCCAAATCCTAAATCACTGATGGCTTCCTTCCCAAACAAAATGGCCCGCCATTTTTATAATTAAGCTAATCTCAATTTTTTAAATATGTTTTGAGGTTCAAAGATTTCATTTTTTGTTTAAAAACTAAATCATTAATATTTTTGCTTAACTCAAAAATCAAATGCCACCAAATGACTGTGCCAACATTTGCTGCTTTTTACAAAATAATATTATCTTCTCACTGACATATACTTCCTTTGCCCGTTCCTGCAATGAATGAAGCTCGGTCAGAACTGCTGTCGCATATAGAGGGGGGGGTTGTGGTAAAACACCTAATACCGAAAAGGGATTGTTTCAATTACCAAATAGTAGTAATTTTAGTTCATTTTTTAGAGTCTATTCGAAAGATGATTGGGATTTTATGTTATTTGAAGTTAATCAGAATGTCAATTTTCCTCAAATACTGCACAATAAAACCGTCATTGCGACGCCTTCATATAATACTCATTCGAAAGATGCTTTAAAAGTTTCGTAAATGCAGTTTTCGTATACTGTTTCACATACATGTATGATTAATCTATAGGCTAAACACTACGTCTTGCCAGAAATGCGCATACAAACAAAATAGGCCTACAAAAAAATATTTCTATTTTTATAACCAAATACCAGAAATTGGACAACTGGAAGTGGGTGAAATAAAATATGCAAATAGTGAGAATCCTCCCAAAATTGGGAGAAATAAAATTTGGGTGTGAAACCTCAAAGGACTTCCTATTACGTCATTCAGGTTCCGTCTTTTGTACCCGTCCCTTTTATACAAAATGTAATTTTTTAGGTTTTTTCTTTTTTTAAAAATTTTTTATTCACTTATTATAATATTTTTTCATTTAATAATTATATATATTATTCTCTTATATATATTTTTTTTTAGATTATATTTATGTGTGTTTTGTTTTCTTTATCCCTCTTTCCTTGTTCTGAAGTATATAAGCAAATTATATGTAATGCCGGCCGATTTGAATTGCACCAGTAAAGGAAAACATGATAATTTAGATTTAGACTAAAATCAAAATCAACACATCTACTTGAGAAGCCTAGATATAGCTCTTATAAGCAATTTAAGCTATTTTGGCGGCCATCTTTGGATTAAATTTTTCCCCAAAGGGGATTCATGGGAATTTTGGATATGTTGTTGTATGATGTATTCGGCATGTTGATGACAACATCAGGCTCAATACAATTTTCGCACGTAATAATGTGTAATTCTTCTTCATTGATATACTAGTAGTACAAACTATACCTTTTTGGAATCTCTGTAACCAGACAAATATCATTGTGTGCTTTTCAACCAAATCGGACATTTTAATTTTTTACGCCTGTGTACCTTGAACCCAGCTGGGGGCCAGGAAAGCGGGTGTGCTACGGGCAATTTTTTTGATTATTAATGCCTAAGTAATTGTGGTAGCCAAATTCACAGTTTTATCTCACATTTGCACACAAATCACATGTGGTCTGGCACTACAGTCCCCCTACTAGCTTTAGTGCAGTGATGCAAATGTTCATACATGGTATGCTTATACATTGAGACAAGGGCCTATTGTGGTCCAAGGTAATTTAAGGTCACTTAGGGTCATTTACATTGTATAGGGGTATATATTCAGAATTTTCATGAAAACGGGTGGCATTTTGGAGGTAAGACACACGCAAAAAAATTGTCCTCAAAATTGTATTTTTTTGTTTTAAACATTTAAGATTCAATAACTATTACGGTAAAATAATATTGTCAACAACACTTCTTACGTAATTTCGTAATACTAATACACATAGTAAACCTTGTGTACATTTTTCCACATCTCCTATTGACTAAGATGTATCTGATTGAAATTTTATATAATTTTGATATATTGGAAAATAAGTATCTATGGCCACTCTTGATCAATATTTAATAGCTTGTTTGGTGCTGAGAAATGTGGATAACGTAATAACTTCCTAAAAGGTCCGCAGTTTTTAAAAGGTTCAAAATTTCTTCGACTTTTTAATAATCATTGTCGAGCACTGAAGGAACAATATTTCGCAACTGCGCTTATGTTTTACCTTGAAATAAGATGCACAATGAATATCTTATAATTTTACAATTTTGCAACTGCCTTTATGAAGGATACATAATTAACAGGTTTTCACGGACATTATGTTTGTATTCGAAAATATAAAAATAAATGGAGAATACAAGGAAAGACATCATTACATAATTGCTACACATGTTTGGCAGAAAACATTGATATTTGGAAATTCAAGGTGCTAAGTATTTTTTTCAATTGTTTCATAATTTTGTGTTGTGTTTTGGGACATCGGATTTCTTCAATTTTTCGATGTTTGATGTCAAATATCTCATAGAAAATAGAATGGAAAGCATGGCCAACTATATATGCCCAAAGCAGCTCACGGCTTCCTATCAAAATATTACTGTTTTATTTCCATTTAAAGCATTTTGGTTTAAAAGTTTTATCAACCAAGGCACAAATATGCTGGAATCACCATTTTTATGAAAATCGATCATATTTTTTTGGTGAAAATGTAGCCTAGGCGTTTAGTGTGCAGTAGATGGATCAAGTTCATAGTTTTTATGCTTTACTTGTGGACAAGGTGTCTTTTGGGGGTCACAGATAAGGAGGTCAAAGGTCATACGGTCACTTAGTGTCATTACCTCTTTACAGTATGCACTTTTGGATAAAATGTTGTCAACTTATTTGACCACATAATCGGACGCCCTATTTTGGACGTACTCACTGTCCCTATTTTTTCAAATGCTGCTGGCAGTTGGTGGCAATGTCAATTTTTGGTGAAAATAGGCATTTTTTAGTGTCCTTTAGTAAAAAATAAAAACTGACCTCACTCCTCACTTTTCAGAAGCCACTACTATGAGAAACTAATAATAATTTTAAGGGCCTAAGCTGAAATATTTTTGAATAAGACTTTTTCTGAGATCTCTTAAAGCTACAAAAGAGGGTAAGTTAGGAATATACATTTTAAGTTCTAATTAAAAACCAAACTCTAGTCTAGCACCAAAAAAAAAAAAAAATATCACCCAAGCCGAGGAGGAGATATTCTCAAGGATATCAATTTCCTCTAAGTTATTTTTATTGTTTATAGAATAGCTAATGAGAATGGATTTACAGTACAAAGAAGTAGGAAATATTTGGTCTTTGGTGTGGGAATCCTATCCAGCTGTAATGCTATCCTTGGATGTGTCGCAGAATCGACGTCAAAAGCTCGTCGTGGCAAGTGAAAAAAATGTAACGGAGAAACCAAGCATAACAACACGGTGCACTATTTACAGGAACTGGAATAAATAATTAGATGGTCTGGAGCCAGTTAGGGGAACCTTGGCCCCAGATGGATGGCAGTGCCCTTCCGTTGAAGATCACAACATAGTTGCTGCAACTGCATGGCTGGTAAACTGTTCCAGAGACGTATACGCGTCCGTGGATATGAAGGCGAACTTGTACGGGTCTCTTGTGGTTTGGATACTGTTGTATTTAGCTGAGGTCCTATCTGGAGTATGTAATGGCAGTGACAACACATATGGAAAGGGAACGCAACAGTCTATTGTGTATTTTATCCAGCATGATGCTTGCTGGCAAGTCTACGGATGTGAAGCGAGTCCCATCCCAGGCTAGAAATGAGTGGTGTAACATGGGTTTCTCCCCGGTAATCAGCAAAGATGAAACGTGCTGTGCCCGCTGGACTTGCTTCGTACGGTTTACTACTGTTGTTGTGTAGGGATTCCATGTCTATCAGCTGCATACTCCAATTGAGGGCATCTCAGAGAATTCATGAGGCTCCGCTTTGACTTCTTTTGTACATTGTGTTAAAGTACGTCTCAGTAAACCAAGGGTACGGTTAGCTTTCTTGCTGATTGCTTCAGTGATCTCATTCCATCGCAGTCGTTAGCAATGTTACTCCCATATAGTCATGTTGATCACGACATTTAAAGGTCTTGTCCAAGATTGGTGGTATTGGTAGTTGCTGACATTTCTCTTGTCGGTGCTGTTAAGAACTGGCACATTTGCGGTATTTGAATTAGCAATAACCACTTCTCAGACCACTCGGCCAGAGTTTGTAGATCTTGCTGTAGAATGATCGTCTGGGGTGTTAATCTGCCTGTAGACAATACTGTCGTCAGCGAAGAGACAGTAATGGTTGATTGGATTTGTCGTGGATTATCGTTAATGTATGCAGCAAGGTACAAAACTGCAATCTATGGATGGTTGGAACAAAATGTTAAGCGGAGTGGATCTCGTCAGCGTGCGGGGGGGGGGGGGGGAAGGGGCGGGGGGGTGGAGTGGGTTTTTGACAGTTTGGTGGTAGCTCATCGCGCTGTTACTAGCTTTTTGATGGATGTTCTATTCAGCAGTTTTGGTAACGGCCATCATGATGAACATTTAGATTGATCTGCGTGAATTGGTGAAGTGCCCTTAACAGCCGATACATTACTTAGGTGAAATTACAAATGGCGCTTGAACTGCTCATTAAGAGCATTGCCTTTATCTTTATCGGAGGTGCATCAACCTCATTCGTGTACGCAACGCTGGAATACCGCTGTTTTCAGTCCTCATGCAACTTTATCATAAGACCAAAATGTTTTTGTTGGGTTTGGGGCTAAAATGTTCCAACACTAGTATTGACATAATTTGAGTGTGTATTTTCCACAATCTTTGCCAACTTTTTCTTTAATGGCCAAAAGATTTCCAATCAGAGTGCGAGTTTGTTTTCCCGAGCTCTACAATAAGCCTTTCACGCTTTTCTCATTTTCCGCTTAATCTCACTAGTGATCCAGGGTAATCTTTCCTACCCTACCCCTGCTCATTTTTGATGGAATGTGTGTGTCCATTAACCGACTTCGATTTGATCTTATAATCTCCCAGTTTGTGTCCACATAGTTAACTACTAAGCCGATCTTGCATTGAGGACGGTTTGACAAAAGCTTTTGGTTGTTTGTTTTTAAGATCTTGTATATTACCTCTCTTGAATTGGTATACTTTTCTTGGTGGTTTGGGTTTTTTTGCTTTTGTTTTGGAGTTGAGTGACATAGACAATGTTGTGGGCAAAATACGCAGTAATGAATCTAATTTATCAATAAGTTGGGAAGCAGCTCTTGCATGATGTTCCAAGGTGCTCTCGATATGGGCGAGTGATAATGTGCCTAACTGAGCAGAGAATTTTCCAATAGCAGGTTTTTTTTTGAGAATTTAGTAGGCACATATGCCGTTCTTGCTATTTGTTTGGGACTCATGTTTGGCCAATCACTATCTGGAAGATTTAAAGTTGCCACCAATGATGACATTTGGGTTGCTTCTCCTCTGTGAGTTTCAAAAATCTATGCAATGGAATTTGACAGATCATCCACTGCAGATTGGTTCTAACGAGCCATATATAGCTTGCAATAAAGAGGTGGTTTGGTGGCCTGCAACATTGTAAACTGGCGCCAAATCATCTCATTATCCAGTCCCATTTCAGGCATGTCAATAGCCCGAGGTGCTCTGCTTTTTTTCCGCTACGCATAGCCCCTACTTCTCCTCTAGGAGGTAGGTACGGATGACAACATGCAACGCTATGGAATGAGCTAAGCTTGTCAACTGAAAGGAGTGTATCCTTTAAATGCCAAAAATCACCCCTCCATGTAAGTTTCTTTCTTTGCTATATACTGTGTAATTATAGGAAATGCTGAACAGGTAGGTAAAGAGGATTGCCACTTTTGATTCACAACCTTAAATAATATCCAGGGTTATGATGCTTTTGTTTTTCCAACTGTAGTGCACGAAAACAGCCTGTTTGGCATAACTCTCAACCCATTGCAATTGATTATCATGCCTTTAAGCTAGTCAATTTACAATTTTTTGGGTAGCCGCAGAGAAGGTGCTGACTTTGAGGGTGAATGCGTATGAGTAGAATTTGTAGTGGTTGATCAACAATGTGTGAGTCCGAACTATCTTCAAAACTAAGTGATGAGAATGGGTTGAAACTCTCAATTGAAGCAGAAACAAAAAACGAAAACATTGATGTCCCGGGGGGGGGGTGGGTGCAGTGTATTCAAAGTGTGTATTGATATGACCATGGAGACTTCGCGAAATGCACCCTAAACAAGTATTTTTGTGTTTATTTGCTCACCATAAAACAGTCTTTTTATTGTTTTTATAGCGTAAACAAGTGAGCAATGCATTGTGTTGATAATATAGGGGGGGCCCTTATTAACTGGCTTTGTCTCATGTTTGCTTTACTCCAAAATACCAGATCTATTTGAGGATTTTGACGCTCGCGTACATCAGAATTTCAGGATTACGAAAAAATCATACCCTTTTTTCCATATTTCGTCTGTTTTTGACACCCTAATCAATGTAATGCGCGTACTTCGCCTGTTGAAAAAAGAGACCCTTTTTATCGTGTATTTCTTGTTCACGCATCATAATCCCCCTTTGAATACAAGTGCCCCCCCCCCCCCCCCCGCGGGATTGAGGTACTGAAATTGGTAGACCACACAGGGGGGCAGATGGGGTGGGTATGCCCTACATATCCATGAAAAACTAGTGGATTTGTTTACTCCAAATATTGGTAATTTTTTGGTCTGAACATTCCACAACAGCTGGTGTAGCACCAAAATCCACAATCACACATAAGAAATAACTATAGCTCTAATCACCACACAGGAACAGGAGATATTCGCAGATTTAAATTTTCCCCTAATTTGACTCTCTCTATTTTTAGTAGTAGACACCTAATGAGAACATTTCATAGATTACAGGACAAATTAAGAAAGACTACTAAAACCCCCCAAGTTTTAGAAATTGCATTTGACTAATTTTCAAGTGTTTTTTAAATAGGAGATAACACATTGGGGGGGGGGAAAAAATTTTTTTTTTGTTTCAGAACCTTTATGATTGTTAATCAATTACTTTATTTTGATTGAATATGTAATATTGCAAATAACAAAGGAAATACCAACCTCATTGATACAAAAAGGGGGGAAAAAGGGTGAGGAAAATATACTTGGGGGAAATTAGAAAGGAATAGCAAACAAATTGATTTTCATGCTAAACAGCATTTTTCTCAAACAATGTTGGAAAATAGTAAGACTATGAAAGCATGTTCTGTAGCTCCTAGTGTTTTTTAAATTAATTCTACAGAAAATACTATAAACCAATCCCCAATTGCATTACAAAAGTATAAAGTGCATATAAAATGAGATTAATAAAGATGACATTTGAAATCATATACAAATGTGAAATGGGGGACCTATTCACCCCTATTGATCTGCGATCATTTCTTGACACCAGCCGTTGAGAGGAAAAACTAGGCCTTTTGGTTTACAGATCACTGAGAGCAAATACTCTGCATTATGTCACAAATTAAGAGCAGTCAATATTTGAATTATATAATACATACATATATCCTTGTAAATTGGTAATTTGTAGATAAAATGAAAATAACACAAACACGTACACACACATGCATGTGATGTGTACACACACACATGCATGCATGTGCACACACACACACACAAACCCAAAATAACAACATTACATGTCATTGGCTCATCTCAAGCATAAGGCAGCCTATATCATTGTGTGAGTGCAAGAAGGTTGTAAATGCAATAGCTGCCATTTGGCAGAAATTCCCATCAGACATACCATTATACCAAGTCTTTGGTCAGTGGTTTTTCAAATGGTACTTTGAAGAATCATTTCAAGAGCCACTGACTGAAGGCAGGATAAAATGAAAGCTATCGTAATACATTATGCATTAACCCCCTGGGTACTACCAGCCAATTGGTTATTCAAAGGTATGATGTAATTAACCAATCAGAATCATGGTTAGAAAAACTTAAAAAGACACTGGCACATTTTAAAAATAGTGCATCTCAGGATTTTTCAATTTTTTTTCACGGTTGTAAAGCTTTATATACATTAGCGCTCACCTGAAATGTTTAAGACCAAATCAGCGCCCTTATGGGTAAACACAGCGATTTTTATAATTAATGTCGCGGGCGACATTTATTCAGCAGACGACGGAAATGGCGTCTAACATAAGAAAATCATGCTGGAGCCTGATTCCCATGGCATGAACCCTGTTTGACCGGTCTGTGACCTTTGTGGTTTTAATTTCAATGAGTACGAGTCTATGATATTCATGTAATAGACATATTTGTTGATTAAAGTTACGACTAACTTAAAGTTGGCCTACAAAATACCTGGATGTCTAGCTTCTTCCCTATCTGTTTTGGTATGTTATTTTTATATGTAAAATATATCTCTATTCTTCCAATGACCTAGACTATCATTTTCGATCAAATTAAGAAATTTCATATTTTGTGAAAATGTGCCAGTGCCGCTTTAAAGGTGCCTACAGATATGTAAGTCTATTTTGATTGGTTACTCTCGGGTTATATCATGTAATAAACCAATCAGAGATACTGTAAGAAAGTTGGTTTAACTCAGGGAGTTAAATGCATTTTGACTATAAAAAGTGACTCTTTCCATGCAATCACTAGCAGTGGCGGATTTAAGAGTCAGCATTGTCAGCAGCAGCTGCTGACAGCCCCCTAAAATATTGCTCTCGGGGCCCTCAGAAATCCCTCCTAGTCGCATAATAAAGTGCGACATTGCGTCGCTTCGCGATCGCAAAAGGGCCCTGACAGGGTCCTTTTCCTTAAATCCACCGCTGATCACTAGTGGTCATGTGATAGTAGCCTTCTTACAGTAATAGTTAAAATATGCCAATTTGTTTATTTCATCGCTACCATATATCATTTTTATATAATACGTAAACAAATACAACATCGCTTATGACACACAAATGAATATAGTTATTTTAATTACTTTTGTCATTTAAAGAAATAAGCAGCAATAATTCGAGAGGATTTTAAAAATGTGAAAATTCATTACAAGTGTTTACAATTTAAAGCAATAGCACATTTTTTGAAGAGCGCCCTCAATTTTCAAAAATTAAGATTTTTACACGGTTGTGTTGGTAATTGTCTAGTAAGCTACATGTGTAAAAGTAATACTCGAAAGTGTGTATTTGTCATTAAAAA
>JAMKCH010076831.1:0-14613 GCA_023653785.1 Ophioderma brevispina | reverse complement strand
TTCACGCATCATACCCACCTTGAATACAATTGAAGAGGAGACAAATCTCAGCACTTTCTTCTTCAATGCAGACAACTCCACAATTAGAGCACAAGAGCACATGTAACCTAATTGCAAGTAGACTCAGTCTTATTCTGGGAAACTCCATGGCGAACACATGGAGGATTTCCAGAAGAATGCGCCCCCAATTTTGTACGAACCCCGTGTTTTTTTTGCATATTTGGAATGTTTACAAAGTAGCAGATAATATCTGAAGTGAATTAAGCCGAACACGCCGTCTCTATGTAATGAGATGATGACGATTTAGTACTTTTTGTCGTGCACGACAGAAAGTCAAAGATGGTTTCTATGGGACCGATTAGGATGCAAGTTGAGTTCAAACAAGGATTGTTTGCGGTTTTCTTTATGTTTACTTGTTTGTTCAATAACCTTCAGAAACTTACGCGGGTAGTGGTCTACAACCGATTCTGGGAAATTTGAGGAGAAATTCGTATCCTAAAAAAATCTCCTCCTGTCACTTTAAGCTCTTATGATGTATGACGGATATAATACTCGGTTAAAATCTTTGATGACAAACTGTAAACGTCTTTTGAAAACTTGAGGAAAAACCTAACCCAAAATTTAGTGTAAGGATGGGTAGGTAACGTTGACAACCTTACTTGGTTCAAATTTATAATGTTGGATTTAGGTGTCAGTAAGTAATTTTCTTGCTCTATAGCTCATATTCAATATAATTCCCTCGGCCATGTCGTATTTTGGATGCACCATCAGATGGTTTGAGAGTGCCACTGTATCAAAAGTGTTTTTGATTTTTTTATGGTACATTTTTTTTTGGAAAATTAATGCACAGTGTTGTTCTAAAACACTGCTTATGTAGAACTAGTCAATTGTCATCATCAAGGATTCACTGATGACATGGATCAGAACTTGAAGAGGATTGCTCAAAAATCCCATAACTTGACAAAATTTGGCCCAACTTAGTACGCAGAACAGGTGAAAGGGGGCCTTAGATTTCTACCAACCGGGCCGGAATAATAACATTTGCAACAAGATAAAAATTGATCATTGGATTGTGTAGTTCATGAAAATACGTGATGACAATAATTAAAGTGATGACAATTTGCAATAAAACCAACATTTCCAAAATGGCTGCCTTTTTAACGGTAATAGCACTACTATGTGACTAGTGTCGGAAGTATGTTGTCTGGTCCAAGGGTTCAATATACAATGCCAAAATTATATCTGAGTCTTGGAAATTTATATACACGACTATTTGTCAAGATGGCCGACATCTCGTCAAAGGAAAACCGTTTATAATTCTATTTATAACTAAGAAGATGATTGTGGTGTCAAATGAGGGTTTTCTGGTCATGGAGTTCAATAAACTATTCTCAAAACTGAAGAATGAATATAAAAGTGATGGTTATTTGCATTTATCACTTTTTTCAAGTTAGCCCAAATATTTTAAATACAAGTACCCAAGAGTGTTACTTACTGCAATGTCAGGCTTATGGGACAAAGTGATAAAATATATGAAAACTCAGATGCTTGATAATTAATACCAACAAGAAATCTAACTGTATTCCTCCTGAGAACTTCCTAACTGCTTTATGGCCCCTATGAACGAAAACCCCAAAACATGGATATTAAAAGGTGTGCACGTGACCAGACCATTTAATTGTTAAAATTCGGGGCCATTTTACTCTTACATATCTGAAACAAACAAATAATAGTTTCTATTAAAGTAAACTGGTCTAAATATCAAAATTACCAAGCAATTCCAGATATATGTTTTGGGTGAATTACATATAGGGTAGTCAAGTTGTCACATTTTGGGTGTCACATTGGTAGTCCATGAAATACATGCCTCCACTTATCTGACAGTTTTGTAGAATATTGCCTGTATGAAATCCTTGAATTAAAAAACATCCACCTTGTCACCAAAATCGTCTCCTAGGTGCTGTATAGCAGAGGTATAAAAGGATTTTGCCTTTTATATTTTAACCATCTTGGAAAAATAAGATGACGTAAAATTCCATTACTTTTATATTTCATCTACTTTTGTAAATAGTTTTTATCGAACTCCTTGACCCAGAAAATTTCAATTTGACACCCCAATCATATCATAGGCTATATAAGAAGAATTGTAAGGTTTGTGTCAAATAAAATGTCAGCCATCTTGGAAAAATTATCGACACATGCAACATTCTATAGTTTTGGGAATAGTTTTATTGAACTCCTTGACCAAAAAAAAAAAAATTACCCCAAATTGTCTTATTAGGTG
This sequence comes from Ophioderma brevispina, assembly GCA_023653785.1. Taxonomy (NCBI): domain Eukaryota; kingdom Metazoa; phylum Echinodermata; class Ophiuroidea; order Amphilepidida; family Ophiodermatidae; genus Ophioderma; species Ophioderma brevispina. The sequence goes on along the minus strand of JAMKCH010076831.1, from coordinate 12,329 downwards.
TTTTTGGTTTAAGAGGGCTTCCATTTGGAAAATAGCGTCGTATGGCAAAATTGCCACACTTTTAATCTTGTCATCATCCGTTTCGACTCCACACCCTACGGTCAATTTTTTAGCTTGGACAAATGTTATGATTCCAAGCCCCGGTACCTTCTCCTAAACTGGTTGGGCTTGCAGCATCTAAACTAGTGAACAAGCCTGCCCGGAGATTCATACCCAGAGGTGGGTAGAAAGGAATATATACCAGGCCTTTTCCAAGGAATGTGCAAAGAATATCAAAACGTATATACCATGTTAGAAGCTGAGCCGTCTCTGCTAAAACAACTGCGAAAGGTGAGGAAATGTCGGAGAGGATCTCCCCGGAAAGATAAAACCTGGCAACTTAATTTAATCCAATCCATATGATCCATAACAGCAAGAAAGCATGGTTACCATCCGAAAGCTCCATGGGATCCCAACAAGAACCTCCACAGAGGCCAAATGTTACACCCAACCAAGTGCACACCGACTGCTTTTAAATGGAAAGTTCAGCAAGAAAACCCAAGAAGAGCAAACTAGACCGTAGAGGTTTAGTGGCGACCCTGGTTCACTCGCCCCTTCAACTTGGACGAATTGGAATCCAGTTTTGCTAAACTTCAACAAGGAAAAAGCAGTAGGCCTCTTGACAATATCTCCAAAAAAATGAGCAGCTGAAAAATTTCGGCCCAGTAGAAAAGGAATGGAGTTTGAGTCTACAATTGATGTATGGCACTCCTTAAAGCCGGGGAAAGACACCATCCAATCCCAACAGCTATAGACCAATATCACTCCCCCGCCATACCTACAAGCCTGTTGAACGCTCCTGCTAAACAGGTTATCGCATCTGTGATAGATGAATTAGCCACCTCATACCAGAACAAGCAGGTTTCCAACCAAGCAACTCAAAACAACAAGACTCAACCTAACTGAATACATTGAAGATGGTTTCGAGAGGGTTTGGTAACCGGAGTTGTGTCGTCGACTTATCAGCAGCTTACGACACTGTTAATCACAGATGCTACTCATGAGATTATGGAAATCAACGACATCCGCTTGACTAAGCTTATCAAAAGATGACTGTTTCAGCAGAAGACACGGAAATGGCGTGTAACACAAGAAAACATACGTCGGAGTTGATTCCACGGAATGCCTCCTTTTGACCGCTATGTAACCTTTGTGGTTTAATATCAATGAGTAAAGAGGCTATGATATTCATGAACAGGACACATTTGTTGATTACAGTTACGGCAAAGTTAAAGTTACAGCCTACAAATTACCACATTTGCGAGGCAAATTGAAGAAAATTTCAATTTTCTGGAAAATGTGCCAAGTGCCACTTTAACCAAATGGTATCAGAGGCCCTGCCAACGATGGATTAAGAGTTACCTAAGTGGCAGATATCAACGAGTTCTATTTAAAACATTACCTTTCCGAAAAGCTGCAATTCAATGCGGTGTTCCCCAAGGCTAGATCCTGGAAACCTCTTTTATTTCTTCTATATAGAATGGACCCCCCACTCTGCTCTAACACACCCCACTTTATTTTGTGTCTGACGACAAAAAACATACTTTTTCCACCCGATCCTACAACACTTGAACAAATAAGAAATGACGAATTTTACACTGTTGTTGCTCTAAGTGGGTAATTTTTCAGCCCCAATCTTAAACCATATTTGTATATTCTTAAACATCCCCACTACCCAGGTGAACTGAATCCATGCATAATTTGAATTACGTAACAATGCCTTTTGTGGGGAGCTATAAAAATGTCAGACGTCTTGTTGGTTTTTCCTTTTCCCTGCTCCAAAAAACCGCCTGTGCAAGGAGCCCATTTTTTCAGGAGTTTGGTGTTACCTTTCAACAAAAAACTACAAAGAGTTTCCCTAGGCATTGTCAATACGCCGAAGCGTACAGTGTGAGTAAAAAAAACCCACATTCTAGAATAAAAAATAATTAAAATAGTTTTAAGATTTAAGAATGGTTTTTCCTCAAATGTTGGCTTGGTGATAAAAGAGGATAAGCAGGGCTTTAGAAAACGTTTATTTGGTGTCATTTGGACTTTGGAGGAAGAAGTTACGCTATTTTGCTGAGAGACTTAAAACTCCTGTTTGGCGGGATTTGCGAGCCAAACAAAGAGAATCGTTCACATAGAGTAAATGGTATTCAGCAGTGATTTGAGTAAAGACATTAACACCAAATTATTGTAAACAATAGAAGGTGGGAGAGTAATTGAAGGATTATAAAAATATATCCAGGAGATTACAAAAGAAAATTCTAAGTGTGAAAAAAATGTTCAGTTTCCCAAATGAAAAAGTAAGAAGCTGATTGTTAGGCCACAGTTACTTTGGTTTTAGCATGATTTCAGTTTGAACCTACAACGAAATTGGGAGCCAAAAGTTGAAACCATAGAAAGGTTTGTTATTCGCCTTGAAAAAAAAACAGCACCCGCGAATTGAATTTTAAGTTATAATTCCAATTTTATTTACAAGAACGAAAAACTTCAGCTTTAGTTCTTCTTGCAATTTATGGACGCCTCAGATACTATATTTGTGCAAATAATTTCTTAGAGATGTGTAAAACAAAAATTTCTGAGCCAGTTTCATTTCAGTGAGACATTGATATGGAGTGATTTCAATAACTGACTTTTATGATGAAACAATGATAATTTAATTTTTGAAGAGATTTTTACTTATAATTATGTACACAAAATAGACCATTTTATTCCAAACGGTATGTTTTTTCAGAAAGAAATTCGATATCATCTGAAATTGGCATGTGTGAATTGTCTTGCTATAATGTGATTATGGTATACGTCAGTGTCAGTCTTCCGCATTTGTATTGCTAAAATCGGCCAAAACTGAATTTTTAGGTCTCTCCGGCACAAAATTGACATAGTTTCTGAACCCAAGTCCGAACGCACAAAAAAAATCTTTCTGATAGCCTGTTTTATCTTGTGTAAAAACAACCCAAAGCAAAATTAAGGCCAAAAGTAATGTTACTTTGAAGAAAAATTTTCCGAATGTAGGGGTTTTATTGACTCACACTGTATTTGCACTCCGCGGGAAGGGCACAAAAAGCCAGAGTCGCTGATTTCCTCGGAGTATCGCAGAGGACGGTCTGTAAAATCCTAAGACATCATTCAAGAGGTGGGTCATTTGAGGCCACGAAAAAATCTTCAGGGACGACCACGATTGACTACCAGACGAATTGATGCCCGAGAGCCAGGAAATGCAAACGAGCTATCTTCGTCGATTGTGGAGAAGACACTATGGGATCAACGTTTTCCCCCAAACTGTAAATCGGAGATTGCTTTAACATGGTTACCGAGCAAGACGAATTACCAAAAGTCCACTACCAACCAACATCAAAACTTTTGAATGAAGAAAGTAAAATCTAGGACCAATTTTTTGTTTATAACGGAAGGGTACATATAAATGGCTTTTGACATGAAATATGAACGAACATACTGGAGTACATATAAACTTCCTGGGTCTTTTTGGTCACGTGTGTACATAACAAATCAAGTAAAGTCTTGTAATTGTCTATTTCCTATAAATTGTAATTTTTCAACATAATACGAAAATGATGTCCACGCAATACTTTAGGCGTATTTCAAACAAAAATGAAGAGTGTTCAATAAAAAAAAAATAAAAGAATTAAAAAAAAAAAAAAAAAAAAAAAAAAAAAAAACAAAAATATTAAATCGTTCATTTATGCAAACGGAGGGTGTTTGAGTTAAACATATGTTTAAAAATGGCCGGCAGGAAAACTGAAGGATGGTTTATATATTGTTGAAATTTCTTTTTATATATTAATATATATATATATATATAATATATAATATATATATTTATATATATATATATATATATATATATATATATAATATATCCCTAAAATCACTAAAAAAAAAAAACCCCAATTTTACCCACTTTCAAAATTTGGGCAAAATTCCTCCATTCAGTTGGATTTCATTCGCGGCCATCCAACCAGCCGTAAACAGGCCGAAAGCTTTCAGCCACACACAAATCTTAAGTCTAGCGGCCCCTTTCAGGTAAATACTAAGGAAGGCGGTCCGCTCTGGACCTTAGTCATTTTTGAGTCTACATGCCGTGGCCCGGCTAGTGACTTTTCACCGAAACATCTAGGGCGACTTTCCGCTGAAGAAGGAGGCAGTCCGCACTGGACTTAGTTCATTTTTGAAAAGTCACATGCCGTGGCCCGGCTAGGTGACTTCACCGAAAACATCTAGGGAGACTTCCGCGGAAGAAGGAAGCAGTCGCTCTGGGACTTAGTTCATTTGAAGTCTACATGCCGTGGCGGGCTAGTTGACTTTTCACAGAAAGATCTAGGGCGACTTTCCACTGGAAGAAGAAGCAGTCCACTACTCTGGAATTAGTCATTTGAAAAGTATACATGCCGTGGCCCGGCTGGGTGACTTTTCACCGAAAGATCTAGGGCGGCTCTCCGCTGAAACAAGGAAAAGGGAAGCGATCCGCTCTGGCTTAGTTCATTTTTGAAATGTTCTGAGGATGTAGCCTCCTATAGTATTACGTTCTGGTGCGGCGCTTTTCTATCTTAGAGCAACTTCATAGCGGTAGCCCAGTACTTAACCTCATATGACTGGTGCGAGTTTGCTGTTAGATACAACTGGGCATCATGATACGCACTCTCTAACATAGATATGAAACCTAAAACATCCAATCCTAAATAGGTTTGGCGGAACCCGGTAGGTAGCCAACATTATTTTTAAAGCTACCGGGTATTTCTTGCGGAATGAATCGGTTTTTAGACTACCGCCCTGGACTTTGTTCATTTTTTGAAAAGTTTACATGCCGTGGCCCGGCTAGGAGTGACCTTTCACCGAAGGATCTAGGGCGACTTTCCGCTGAACAAGGGAGCGGTCCGCTCTTGACTTCAGTTCTTTTTGAAGTCTACATGCCGTGGCCCGGCTAAAGAGTGGCTTTTCACTGAAAGATATAGGGCGACTTTCCGCTGAAGAAGGAGGCAGTCCGCTCTGGACTAGTTCATTTCATTTTTTGAAAAGTCTACAATGCCGTGGCCTGGCTGGGGGACTTTTCACCGAAAGATCTAGGGCGACTTTCCGGACCAAGGAAAAGCGGTCCGCTCTGGAGTAGTTTATTTTCTGAACTCTGGACTTAGGTGATTTTGAAAATGTCTGAGATGCACTACCCTCTTATTGTATACGTTCTGGTCGGGGCCACTTTTCTATCCTTAGGGCAACTTCATAGCGGTAGCCCAGTACTTAACCTCACTGAGTGGCTGTGCGAGTTTGTTGCAGAAACCGGGCATGATACGCACTCTCTAAACCATTAGATATGAACCCTTAAACACCTTATCTACATAGGATTCCCGGAACCAAACGGTGGCCAACATTTTATTGCGGACTCTACGGGTAGTCTCCGGCCCAATAAATAGTGATTTTTCGCTGTGGCCAAGCTAAATTTTGCTGCAGTGACCCGCGTCACTTGAAAGGGTAAGATGTAGAACTTTAAAAAAAAAATGAACAAAGTCCAGAGCGGGACCGCTTCGAAAGGGCAGTTGTCCTACTTTTTTGAAAAGCGTTCGCTGCCGTGGGCCGGATAAGTTTGGATCGTGCGGTATTCGTCACAACTTCTGTCGCCCGGGAATCACCGGAGCTTACTAAAAAAAAATGTGGCCACCTGCCGGTTTCCGCAAAAACCAACTTAAAATAGGTTTTGAAGGGAAAAAAAATCAGTATGCAAGAGTGCGGCCCTGCCCCGTTTATGATCGCAGCCCACACGTCGGATGTGGTTCAGTTATGACGCGGGTAGAAATGAAGTTTGCAATTGGGGGCGCCCAACTGCCGGGGACCAGAAACGTATACTATAGGGGAGGAGTATGTCGGGTTTTGCACGGATGGCCGGGGCGTTGTTTTTGGTTCTCTCGAGCGGATAGCGGCTACATGTTTTGCGCCAAACCCTTTTTGTAGCGGCAAACGGGGCGTTTTCCCATCGTAGTGGATGTTACCGAGAGCGGCTCTCCGCTGGAGAGAACTCAAAATGGACGGGTGCAGTATGCGAAATCTGGGATTTTGATCTAGGGACGCTTTTCGGTTAGCGTTACCATTGGTTGTGTACAAAACTGTAACATGCGCCGAGGGTTCAAAAAGCCGGCCGGCAGCGGCTTCGGGCCTGGTTCGGGACCCGACGTATACTATGCATGGTCGGGCCACTGCAGTGGGGACTTTGAAAAAAATTTGACAAGTCCGGAGTGGACCAGTTACACACATGAAGGCGGCGATTGCCGGTTAAAGATCAAGGAAGCCGACCCGATCTGGGACTAGTCTTTTCACCCTTACAACTATGGCTGTTGGATCTAGGGCCAATTTCCCGATAAAGACCGAGGAAGTGGTCCGTCTGGAGTTAGTCATTTTTTCAAAAGTGGACTCTAGTCAATTTTTCGAACTGGCCTTTTCCATTTTTCAAATGTAGATTATTTTGTCCAAATCTTAAAAATGGGATTTTAGTGAAAGGCGGCCGCATCGAATTTCACCGGAAGTAGTCACTTTGGAAGAATTTTGGACGGTGTGTGAAAAGATCCGTTTCCATTCATGTTGAACCGACGGGTTCTATCACGTGACGTTACTTTGATTCCAAGGTATAAAAATTATAACAAATGCAAGTCAGGTGTTCCGGTAAGTATCAGATGGCTCAGTCGATAGGACGATGGACCGACAGACCAGACCGCTACCCAACCCGCTATTGATTCAGGATTTCCAGGTTCGAGTCGCAATAAGGGGATCATTTTTGGTTTTTTCTTTCCGCATACCTTTTCTCACGTTATAACGTCAGGTGATACCCACAAGACGCACCGGACCTGGAACGTGATGATTACGTGGCGGGAAAATGCTAGGCACGTGATGATTTGTGGCGGGAAACTGCTAGGGTTGGTATAAAAGGGAGCGATGCGACCAGCGATTGTATCCGTCTATCCATGGACATCCTGATAATCAAGTTCGGAAAGCGGAGTCCTCCACCGAGGAACAGCTGCATCGGTGGTGGAAAGAAGAGCGAGAGAGAGAGAAAAAAGCCTAAAAAAAGGCCTAGAAGCCGCGGGTTGGGATATAGGGGAGAGTAGCGTGGCAGCAAAGACAGCCGACCCCACCCCCCGCGCAAGGAATACTGCCCACGAGGCGGGATAGGGCAGCAAAGCGCGCAGCTGACTCCGGCGCATCAACTTCAACAGCGGAGCCGGCGCTCTTCCCCGACCTGCTGTGCCAAAACCAAGCCAAAGAAAAGAAGGCTAAAGGAGCCGGGGGAAAGGGCACGGTAAGCATCAAGCTCATCGGGCCAGGCTATCTGCCAAGATCGGAGCAAACTCAGCTTTGTCTCCCAGGATGTCGCGCCGATGACATGGGTTTGCAAACCCGTTGATGTAAGATGCGCTGACGCGGACCCAAAGCTGGCCACCGACTTTAGCCAACTGACATTGATGTAGCCTGTAGGATCGAAGGATTTTTATATGATGATCCCGCGGAAGCAAGCCACCGCGACCAGAAGGGTGCCGAGGGTTCATAGGACGGGCAGAAAAGGAACCAGAAGAGAGAGGAACGATAGACTTGCTGACCCTTCTAAGGGACGATCTCGGATGGACGACCACATTTGACCCCGGTGCGACGACACGTGTTCCGTGGTACACTGCCGAGTGGAACCGCCCTTTGACGCTGACCAACCCCACGCGTCCTAGACTATTTTGCGGAGTTTTCTCTCTTTTTAAATCTATCTCTTCCAGGACTGGGACAACATTCCGGTGAGAGAGAAGAGGGTGAGACAGATGACATCGGCCGCCGAAGTCCGCGCGTGGTTTGGTATCCATCTGGTTGAGGGGCCTTAATTCGCTGGGCGCGCTAAGGATATTGGTCAACCCATCCGGGTTTACGAAACCCGAGGATTTGAGCGATGGTAAAACGCGTTGAAAGTCCTGCTTGGAGCATCTCTTGTGCGAACCGACTACCGATCCAAAGAGAGGGATTGCAGAAACCCAGGAAAGAAAAGGAGCATAAGTTCAATGACATCGAAAGCATCGCTGGAGGATGGATAGGTTCCAGTCCGCTGGGACACTGTTCAGCGGAATGCCAGGAGAGTATAACGGCAATCCGCACGATCTCTCGATTGAAGGAATGGGTGCCGTACAAGGGGCATTACGGGTTGGCTGACGAAACCATCGATTGCCGACAGCCTACCAGCCAGCTTCCATACAGCGACCGCCATTATGCGAATGGGACCACTGGATACATGTGCAACTTACTGCCTATGCACCTTAAACACACACCGCGGAGTCGTGGATATCGCGCTTCGAGGCGACATGAACCCCCGTCACCACAACTAAGTTCCATGAAATTTACTGCGACAAGTTGTACGGATCATATCTATTATCCAGAAAGGAACTGTGCGCACGCCGCACGATACCCTATCTAACGGGGGGGGCCGTGAAGAGAATTCACGGGGAAACTGCCGACACCTGACTTCTTAAAAGATAGCTGCAAAAAAACCCGGGGCGACTGTCATCAAGAACTGGAAACAGGCCCCCAGCCACGTCCCGGTACCTTTATGTTCGCAAAATGGGCGCACACGTTCACGCTGTGGAAAGCCATCAAGGTGGTCCATAATGTCAAACGGCGCATAACGGTACGCGATGCCAATGATTCCCGAGAAGATAGCGGCGCTTTGCGATCACCAAGCGCTCTAAGGAAAGAGGCGAAACATTATCCCCGGCTCCGCCCGTAGTTGTTGAATTACAACAAGTTACGGTGCGGCGTTGACCAAGCTGCGGCAGTACGTGCATACAACTCCTGCGGGAGAAAGGGTCAGGCACTGGTGGAAGCAGGTGCTTTTACTTCGTGATCGATATCAGCGGGTCAATGACTGGATTGTTACAATCGTGTCCACAATGCGTCGGCAAAACACGCCTGCTGATAGAAGTGATCGCCATTTGAGGTTTATCCTCAAACTGGCCGGGAGCTCATTGACGGTTTAGGCCGGTGCGGGCCAGTTCCCCCAGATCGGACCTGTAGTAAGGACTAATTGCTTTCTCACCAATCGGGCGGGCCATGAAGCTGGTTGGTTGATATGAGAAGAGGCACCGGCACCCTGTAGGAGAGCAGACCACTCGGAAGAACGACTGCTTCAGGAAAAGCGAAGCGAATTAAGTTCGGGTTTGCAGAACGTGCGGGGTGCATATCTCTGTCGGGTGGAGTGCTTTTTCGTCTTTACCATTCGCTCCTCTTTTGCAGCTTTGCCGCCTTGAATGGCGGACCCATCGCGTCTTCAAACAGCGTACATGTTGCGCAAGCATTTTTACGAATGACGGACGCCTAAGGTAAGGGGGTTGGCTTGTGCCGATGCTAGGCACCCTGTTTGATAACTTGTCAGCGCTGACTTACTCGGGAACAAATGACATTGGAACGTGCCCGCAGCGTTGTGCAGAAACACATGTTTTTGCACCGCTTTGTTTGTAGTTCTAACATTGAACCACTAGGGCCGACACAACAGGTTGTGCAGAAGCAGCGAGAGTGCACCAATGAACTAATGACTTTACAGTTAAGATCGCTTAAATGTTACACAAGATGGGGTGCCGAGGTAAGAGAGCACACTGTTTTTTATTTGGCTTGACAGGTACTTTTACTTTAGCGATATGCCCTAACCCTTCTACCGGCCGGCGGTCTTACAAGTCAACTAACCATCAAAGACTGGTAACTTCCAAAAAATTCCAGCTAGCTACTGCTACCTCTCCAGTCAACCCGCAACGCTTCACCTGCTGCTACGCACACAAGCCCCTACATGTACTGTTGGAACCTGGACAATAAAACCACACATGGGAGGCCTTAATCCGACCGATATTTGGATCCTGTACCCGGCGAGGAACTGAATGGGCGGGCCCTATCCTCTCAGGATGAATATAGGTCCCTGCGCCGTGGTGCGTTGGTTAAAACAGTTCCAAATACAAAAACTACTGCTATCCATACAAGACTTGCAGCCTGGAGATACTGCTACCACAGAAGTACAGCCGAAATACTACCAGCAACACCAAATAATCTTATCCGAAAATGTCTGTGATAAAGATGTGAAACCGTAATTCAAAAGAAAGACCATTTCCCTTGCACACAAATTTCCAATACAATTACAGTGTCAGAACAAATTTAAAAACAACAAATTCCCTCTAAATTAGCAAAAGGGTTAATTTAAATAAGGGGGGGGAACCCTTGTCAGGCCGAACATTACGGTAAAAATGCACGCGCCTTCACCGGCTCGTGCGGCCGACCCTTAGTTACTGTCAAGGGAGGGGTCAGTTAGCCGGGTCAAAGGTCAGGGGTTGCGGACGGGTAAAGGTTAGTGGTAGGGACCGATTCCTGCAATAGGCCAAAATTTACTGTAAAACAAAAAAGGCAGCGCTTAACAGGCCGTGCAGGCCCCAGACCGTAGTTACCGTCAAGTGAGGGGTCAGTTAGCCGGTCAAGGTCAGGGGTTGGACCGGGGTAAAGGGGGAAAGGTTAGTGGGTTGGGGCCGATTCATTGCAATAGACCAAAAAAACATTACGGTTAAAACAGCCACGCTGCCTTAGTTACCGCCAATGGAAGGGTCAGTTGCCCGGCTAGGTAGAAAGTTTCGATGCCGTGACCGGCTCTTGGATTCAGGTATAAAATTATTCAAGTGGATTCGGCGAACGGACCCAAGACCGCTAGAATTCCGGATTCCAGGTTTCGAGGTCTCAGTCAAGGTAAGTAATAGTAAGTTTTCTTTTTTTTGTCATACTTGTTTTTGTAATCCCCGCTTTCCTTGGGGGAGGCAGGGGAAATGCCTGAGGGTGGGAGTTATATTTTTCGCTTCGTTTTCTTCTCCAGGACTTAGAAAATTTTCGGGGTGTGACATTGCCGCTGCCGTGGTCCGGCTCAGTCAAGGGTCACTTGCCCGGATAAGGTCAGGAGGTTGTGACCGGTGTTAGAGGTCAGGGGATGGAACCGAGCCATATTGTACGTCGAACATACGTTAAAACCATGGTAAAGTGCGGTAGTCTAGCCGATTCTTCCAAAGAAATGACCCGGTAGATTTATACTAAATTGGTGGCTACCTACCGGTTTTCCGCAAAAACCTATTTAGGATTGGTTGTTTTAGGTTTCATATCTAATGTTTTAGAGAGTGCGTATCATGCCCAGTTCGACGCCAAACTCGCACCATGTCAGGTGAGGGTAAGTACTGGGCTATCGCATGAAGTTGCTCTAAGGATAGAAAAAGGGGCCGCGACCAGACCGTATACTATAGGAGGGTAGGGCATCTCGGACATTTCAAAAATCAACTAAGTCAGAGTTCAGAAATAAACTAAGTCCAGAGCGGCCCGTTTCCCAGTGTTCAGCGGAAAGTCGCCCAAGATCTTTCAGTGAAAAAGTCACCTAGTGGGCCCCCACGGCATGTAGACTTTTCAAATAAACTAAGTCCAGAGCGGACCGCCTTCCTTGTTCAGCGGGAGTCGCCCTAGATCTTTTGGCGAAAGGTCACCTAGCCGGGCCACGGCCTGTGATTTTCAAAAATAAACCTACGTTCCAGAGCGTACCGCTTCCTGGGTTCTTAACTGGAAGTGGCCAGTGGACTTAAGAGGAGCGGGCTCGCTGAATGCTAGTTCAAGAAAGACTAAGTACAGGATACCAAAAATTGACTACTCGAAATCTCAATCAGCAGGTTCCATCAACCTGGAAAATTTCCAAGTATGGAGTTAGGTACGTAGGGATATATATCTATATATATATATTATATATATATATAATATATATATCTATTATATTATATATTATATATGGTCGTATTTATGCCCAGCACTGGAAGATATTAGTGTTAACTTCCAAAACAAGATGAGCACTTGTAAACAGTGCTGAAAATGTAGTTAACATGATGTTATCATGTAAAGTAGAACGCGGTTTCGATATAATTGTCTTTGTCAAGTTCCTTAAAACTACTCTTAACAGCTACAAAAGTTTATAATCATTAAATATACAATCCATTGGTGTCAAATATGGGCAGATACAAAACGTCCCCCATTGGTATGACGCTTCAAAACAAAATGTTTGTAGGAGTCAGAAAAGAAATCCAATTGCAATTGAGAAGGTCGAATTCGACGTTTATGCCTGAGGTTTGATGGTATTTAACGTGGCAATGATACGTTGTTCAGCACTGTGTCTGAGATGGTCTGGGTTGCTAGCAGTGGAAAGAATAGCAGTGTGTTGATTGGAAACATGGTGATGGAATGATAGGAGTGGTTGAAGTGGAAGCAAGGGGTTT